>CAUYSK010015401.1:0-20668 GCA_963575035.1 Avahi laniger | reverse complement strand
GATACCTGGAGTCTAAGGATCTCTCCCGGGGTCTCTAAGAATATAAGCCAAGAAGAGCAGGAGTCACAAGTCATCACCAATCACCCAGAAGAAATGATGTGTGGGCAATGTCCCAGGAAGAATGTCAAGGAATTTCAGGGTAGGGATGAGTCATCTTGCTGAGATGGGCAGTGGCATAAAGGGCGGCCCGAACCTGGGATACTGTAGTTGTGCAGCTGTGGGCTATTTGATTAACACAGTAAGTGTCTGAGTGGTAAAGTAACCTTATTTATACCCTCAGCTGGTGAGATCTGGGGACATTTTGATTATAAAGGAACAACTGTCTGAATCTTAATTGCAAGCAGCAGAAACCAACACTGACTGGTTTAATTAGGAAAATTCATTTGTTAAAAAATAGCAGGCTGGGTGTGGTGGCTCACCTCTGTAATCCCAGCAATTTGAGAGTCCAAGGTGGAAGGATCGCTTGAGGCCAGGAGTTCAAGACCAGCCTGGGCAACAGCGAGACCCCATCTCTACAAAAAATTTTAAAAAATAGGTGGGCATGGTGGCGCACACATGTGCTCCCAGCTACTCAGGAGGCTGAGGAAGGAGGATTGGTTGAGCCCAGGAGTTTGAGGTTACAGTGAGCTATGATGACGCCACTGTACTCTAGCCCCAGCAACAGTGTGAGACCCTATCTCAAAACGAAACAAAACAAAAAATCTCGATAGCAACTCTATTCATAACACCCCTTTCCCCTCTCCATGAAAACAACTCAAATGTTTGAGTGAAGACATGAATAGATAAACAAACTACAGTACATCTATACGACATAATACTATTCAATAAAAAGGAAAGGACTATTGATACATGAAACAACTTGGATGAATCTCAAAGACATTATGCTGAGTAAAAGACATCAGACACAAAAGGCTACTTACAATATAATTACCTTTATGTAACATTCTAGAAAAGACAAAACTTTAGGAATGAAGGCCAGATCAGTAGTTACCAGAGGTTAAAAGTAGGGATGGGTGTGGCTACAGACAGCAGGTGACGAAAACTGTCCGTATCCTGGTTGTGGTGGTGGTTATACAAATTTATGCATGTGTCAAAATTACAGACCTGTACACTGAAACAAAACAAAACAGAAATGTGCCTCGATTGTGGTGACGGATGGACAACTTTATAAATTTATTGAAACTCATTGAATTGAAGTTCAACTACAATGTGTGAATTTTACGGTGAGTAAATGAAATCAGGAGGAGTAGGGGATGGGAGTTAGGGAAAGAGTCAGGAGGGTTATTATGCTATTCCTTCTACTTTTGCCTATGTTTGAAAATGTTCACATTCAAACGTTAACAACAACAACAAAAGGAGACCACGTATCTCACAGAATCACTGGGACCAGGTCTGGGATCTCCGGCCAGGAGCAATGCTCAAAATCCCACTGCAGGACTGCTGCAGAAAGATCTCCTCTATACCCACCACCGGGAACCAGACCTGTGCTTGGACCACGGATGCTGCTTGTTCTGGATATGGAGGCGACCCCAGACTCCTCTCTCTGCTGCCCAAGAGGTGGAACTTCTGCATCCTCTGCCATTGTCAGAGAGTTCTTTCTAGTCCCTTCTTTTCATCACTAGTTCTCTTTACAAAGTCTGGGGCAGGTGCCTCTGTTTGGCAGGACCTCAGTCCTGTGGCTGAGCGACTATCTTGCATTTTCACCTTCTAGAGTGGAAGGCTGCTTCTGCCTCTCACTAAAACTCATAAGGTGGGAGAGTTCCCCAAACAGGAAAGAGGTGCAGGCTCATAGCAGCAGAAAAGAAAGACGATGCCCATTGCTAATGGCAAGCACCACTGCCCTTAAAATGTTGCTTTAAATTGGCCTCTTTTGGTCTGGAAATGCTTCGTATTACAGTAGGATGCCAGCACATTGTCCAAAACGTGAAGACAGGAGACAGGGTGTCCACTTACCTGTGTATCTCTTCTTCCACATACTCCCCTACAGTTTCTAGACAGACCTTACGCACCCCAACCCTGTTAGCATTTTCTGCTGCAGTGTCTTTCATAACAAGCTTTTTCTCTTTCTGCCTCCTTAGCCGAAAAGGTCCAAGGCAATGAGGAGTCTAAAAACTTTTTGACACATAAAGATGGCTTTGAATCACACAGCACATCGTTACAATACACCCAGACCAAGGTGAGTAGAAGGCAAGTTTGCAAGTGTCTGCTTACATTGACGTATTTGTCCACTGGCAAAACCCTGTGGTGGCGGAAGGGCATCCTCCATTGCCTTGCATTTCACAGAATGCCAAGGTGGCACCTATGCGGTTCATTTCCTCCACGGCAATTGGCTATCATAGTCTTCCGTGGATCTCCAGCTCAATGTTAACATCTTCCATTTTAAATACAACCACCTGGACATAGAAGTTAAGTGATTGGGCCAAGGTTAGGGAATGAGGTGTAGTCAAACCTGTGATTGTATGATCTAATTGGAAAAGAAGATTCCAACACTGCATCATTCGTTGGAAGAAGGCTGTGCTAAATCCAGGCCACTTTTTATTTTTTTTTTTTTTAAGACAGAATCTCACTCTGTCGCTCTGTCACCTGGGCTAGAGTGCCATGGTGTCAGCCTAGCTCACAGCAACCTCAAACTCCTGGGCTCAAGTGATCCTCCTGCCTCAGCCTCCCAAGTAGAGCTGGGACTGCAGGTGTGGATGACCATGCCCAGCTATTTTTTTCTGTTTTTAGTAGAGACGGGGTCTTACTCTTGCTCAGGCTGGTCTCGAAATCCTGAGCTCAAGAGATCTTTGCACCTCCACCTCCCAGAGTGCTAGGATTACGGGCATGAGCCATGGTGCCTGCCCAATCCGGGCCACTTTAAAAGTCAAAATCAAGAGAAGGATTAAGTTAGTTTTGAGCTGATTCCTTTTGAAGTTTGGCTTGGGGGCGTGCTGACCTGGCAAGGATCCAAAACCTCACTGCTATAAAATTTCTAAATCAATGCAGATCAACACCTTTACCACAGACACTAAAGCTGCCACTGGAGATATTTCTCCCTCTGTTTTTATATATTCGCATTCATGTTCTAAAGATGACCCTTATAGGGATTAATGGAAGAGGTGGTTTAGATCCAGGGTCACTAAAATTGATATTTAAAAAATGTTCATCTTAATAAAGGGGTTATTTCTTGGCTATTAGCCAAGCTATTAGCTATTAGTGGTTGAAAGCTAATATTTTCTTCTTTTCTTAATAATAGGGTCAGTTTAAAATATTTTTGGCAAAACTATTACACCTTTTTGTAGGACTCTCATTCAAGGGAAGGTTGAAGGCACTGGGATGAATCCCAGGGTGTTGCCGCGCAAAATCAACGGTGGCTACCTCTGGGCTTCAGCGTCAGAATGTGCATGTCTCCCAATTTTTCATCTCATGCTCATCACAGAGATGAAAGAAAGCTCTAGAAGAGAATTCAAATTCAATTCTCCTTGCATTCCAGGGAACCCTACAATTAAGCAATAGTCATTTAATGAGAAAATCTAAGAAAGTGGATCATTCTTCAGTCTTGTAGAAAAAGCTTCTACCTAAATTTACTTCTTTGTTCACTCTTGTATTTTATCCTGTGGGCACCAACTAATTTTCTGAGCTCTTCACTGTCAGCTTTTTATTTCTGAGTCGGCATAATGCAATATTGTAGACAAAGAAAATATTTGGTTATTTGACCCAGAGTAGGTAGGAGCCTGTTGAGTGTGCAGTTACAAAACCCACCAGGTAAACTATTGAAATGTCATTTTCCAAATTGACCGTTGAATAATCCAGATGACAGCTCATAAAGGAAACGAATGACTTTGGGCCTGCCACATTTCAGAGTCCAGGTCACAAAAGGCCAGCAGAGGTGGGTGTTGAAGAGAACACTTAGCTGAAAGTCTGGCCTAACACGACACACTAAGTTTGCTGGCATATTTCCTCGCTGGTTAAACTGGGGGATTAGATAGATTGTTTTCAAACTTTTTTTTAAGTTGCAGAATCTTTTCTTCAAATGAATCCTGGAAATCTGATATGCAGGATGTCCCAGACTTAAAAATGTACGTAAATGGAGATGATTACAAAATAGAAGGCATGGCACATTAGCAGTGTAAGATGAAGATTCTTTTAGGGACTGCATTTAGCATTCAATGAAGCTGACAGGAACATTTAATCAGCCATAGAACTGCTTTATCTCTGATAAAATATTAAACTAGGGAATTGTGTTCCTCTTTAAGCCAAATAAGCAAAAAAACAAAACAAAACAAAAAAACAGCTTCTATTTTTTTTTTTAAATCTTCTATCTACTTTTGGGAACATATCTTAACAATAATAACAAACATTTATGGAAGGCTTAATATGTGTCAGACACCGTGCTAAGTATTTACATATTGCTTTATTCAGAGCTTCTGGCAGAAACCCACCTCATGCTGGCCTATGCAAAAGAGAATATATGTCACATACAGTTGAAAAATCAGGAGTATAAGAAACTTCAGAAATGGTAAAATGCAGGAACTTAAGCTCTTTCACTCTCTTTGGTTTTATTCTCAGACAGGCTCTCCGAGGTGATGGTAAAAATGGCTACCAGCTGTTCTGGATTTATTAATACCTTCCCTTCAAGGGAAGAGAATGCCTCTTTCCTGTGGGTCTAGTATTAATAAAAGGGGCTGAACCTCATTGGTTTAGCTTAGGTCATATGATCAGCCTAAAACTTACCACTGTGCCAGGAGGCTGGAATATCCTGATTGGCCACACTTGGGTCACATGTCCTCCCATAGACAGTAGAGAGGTTGCGTCAGCTCTGTCTGTGCCAGGTGTAGTAAATAAGACTAGAAGTGGGTGATATCACCAAAGGGAAAATTAAGATGAGGTTGACTATGCGGTCTTCTTGGCCAAGTTATTTGATTTTTCTGAGCCTTAGTTTCTTTATCTGTAAAATGGGAATAATAATACCACCTATTTCACAGAATTAAATAAAATAACTTTGTAAAGCATTTGTTATGGCACTTGCCACATAGTAAGCTTGTGGTGATAGTAACAGGAGTAGTTATTAATATAATGTTATTACCAGTATTATTTTAGGCCTCACTTCAAAGCCCTCAACTATCTAAAAATATGAATATATTTTGGCAAGAATTATCGGTAAATTTAGAAATATATAACTAATTGGTGTTTTAGGGTTGTAAAACCCTAAATAAATAAATAAAAATAAATTTTAGAAGTTGAATTCTGATTATATGCTTTCTACTCTTTTCTTGTGGCCATCTTTCCCGTGGAAATATTAACTATCTTTTGTCCTATTCCACTTCTAAGCCTTTTTAAAAAAACTAGCATCTTCCTATTCTGTGGATAAGCAGCCCTGAGCCCAGGGTGAAGCGCTGATCACTTTTTGGCTATTTTATTGGTAATGACTTTCACCTGTGAGCGAGATTGTTGGCGCCCACCCTCTGAGACTGCCCATCATTTTTCTGTTCAACTTTAGTAACAACTAAGGTTGTCAAACATTGGAAGGAGACGCTTCTGATGATTTAAAATTCAAACCACGTACATTCAATTCTGAAGCAAAACAATAGATATCAGTCAAGGCTCTTCCCTTTATTCCAAAGCAGTAACGATGACCTCTGCCATCAGATTACTCAGATATAAGATGACCCAGAAAAAAGGCTTACAGCACTGTAATTATTACTAGTCTGATTTTTCTTGGGGGAATTTTTAAGGACTGGGAATGCATGCTGTTCTCGGAAAGAAAGGAAAATATCCTAATTATGTCGAGAGTTTACATACAGGACTGTTTGTTGACTTTCAAATATTGTCATGTGATAACGGCAAACATCTTCACTACTAATGACAATACGTTATTGTTGAAACTGGTTAATCCTCAATCCAATGGCAGTTTGTGCGCCAAATTAGCTACAGCCTGTGCCTGGTGCTTCCGTACCTGAGAGCTCAGCTCCGCCCCAGCCCTGTTTCCTCTGGCTGGCTGTCTAGTCCCAGCCTGCGTCCATTCCCAGGGAAAGCAGTGCCTAACAGCCATCTCCTCCACTTCCTCTGGGTGGGCCAAACCTGGCAAGGTGCTAACAGTCCACTTCTGGGAGAGTCTGGGGCAGGGGTGCTCGGAGGACAGACCCTTCTCTGTGTTGCTTGGAGACTGCGAGAGGATCGTGAGTACCTACCTGGAAGCGCATGGAAATTAGAACTAGTAACGATGACCTCTGTCATCAGATTACTCAGATATGAGATGACCCAGCAACAAGGCTTACAGCACTGTAATTTTTACTAGTCTAGATCCAAGGGGGAAGACGAAGAAGGACAAGGGGAAAGAGAAAAGGTTGTTTGCTCACTTAACTTGGAGAAAGGCAGCCTGAGAATAGTTCTAATTCCAAGACTGTAAAATATCAACTTTAATAAAGAAATATTTGTCGAGAGCCCTCCACGTCCTGGGCAAGTGTTGTACGTGCAGAATCATTACTGGGAAGACGATGCTTAGCCATTCTGCCTCTGCCGAGAATGGAACAAGGGCAAATGGATTTGCATGGCAGAATTAAGAGTTTCAAGTTAGCCGTATTGAAGAATTTCCTACATCGCATCATGAGAGCTGTTAAATGCTGGACGGCTTCCCAGGGAAGTGAAGGAGCCAGGTGGGCACCCGGGGGCTGCCTGGCACAAATCAGCTCTGGGCGGATTGGGACCCGCAGCTTACAGCAGTCAGTGGCTCAAGTAAAGCTGGGGTGGAGATAGGGTTGTGTTGTTTTTCTCTCTGTGTTATTTTGAACCATAATTTTTACAAATACTGCTGAGAAATCTCTCAGAAATGTTAAAAATAGGCTACTTGGAGAAAAGAGAGGTGAATATCTGGACTCTAAATGAAAAACACCCAGAGATTTAAGTAAACATTTTCAAACGTTATGAAAAAAATAAATGTTAAAGGGAAATAACCTGACAATACTGAGAATGTAACAAATAACAAAATATTATATTTCTATGTAATTCTTCATTCAAATTGATTAGAAAAATATTAATGCCCCCAATAGACAACTGGATAAAAAGCAAAAGCAATCCATAAAAGGAGATTTATATCTGGCCAACAAAGGAATGAAAACAAAATTTGATCCAATTACTTAAAAAAAAATTCAGACAACTTACTAATTTTTGATTTAAGAAATCAACTAAAATTTTTTTAATAATTTTTATTGCTGGTGAGGATACAGAGAAAGGGATATATTTGGACATCTTTGCGACTCTGCATACGTAAAGCTACTTAAAGAAATTTATAGGCCAGGTGCGGCGGCTCACAGCTGTAATCCTAGCACTTTGGGAGGCCGAGATAGGAGGATAGCTTGAGACCAGGTGTTTGAGACCAGCCTGGACAACATAGTGAGACCCCAAATCTACAAAAAAAATTTTTTAATTGGCTGGGCGTGGTGGTGCTTGTAGTCCCAGCTACTTGACTTGGAGGGCTGAGGCAAGATCATCATTTAAGCCCAGGAGTTGGAAGCTGCAGTGAGCTATGATGGAGCCACTGTGCTTCAGCCTGGGTGACAGAGCAAGACCCTGTCTATTAAAAAAAAATTATAATCAATTATTTACTATTTATAATTGTTTCAAGTATACACAATTCCATTTTTATTTTTGGAAATCTATCCTTAAAAAAATCTAAATCCCAAAATAGTTTTACTCAAAAATGTTCATTTTTATTTTCCACAATCACAAATAAAAGAAGTTCAACACTGCCACAACCACAGAAAATTTGAAGTAACCCAAATGTCCATTTATAGCTGAATGATTTCATAAATTGTGATATAGGAACTCAAAACATTGGACAACAATTAAAATTATATTTAAGTAGAGTTACAACCTGGAAAAGGTCATGTTCAATAATAAGCGAAAAACGTAGAATATGTCTTATTCTACTTCCTAGCTCTGTGGCTAGTAAAACACTCAGTTTCTCATCTGTAAAATGGGAAGTCATAACATCATCTTCTCTATCAGGTTACCTTGATCATTAAGTGAAATTATGCACACAAAGTGCTTAGCAAAGAGTTTCCAAAACAGCCAGTGCTCAATAAATAATAGTTCTTTTTGCAAAGTGAGAGATAACCTTTCATTTAAAGAGTTATCACAAATATTTAAATTCAAAACTAAGTTTAGAGAAAACCCTGGAAAGAAATAGGTCAAAGGCAGGGGTGGTCTCTGCGTTTAACTGTGGGTCCAAATATGGATTAACTATTATTTTCTCTACTTTTGACTTTTTTTGTATCTTCCAAGCTATTTTTCCTTGTATAACTCCATTGCTTTTATAGTGAATGAAAAAACCAGGTTTATTTTATTTCATTTTCTTCTCTTTTCTTTTCTTTCTCTCTCTTTCTTTTAGATTCGCTTTCAACAATACTTTCCAAAGATCAGAGACAGAAATAGATTGACATTAAAGTTCACGTAGAAATGACAAACAAACAATGCTAAATAATAGCAGTGTAAACTCAGGGACTTTGCTGCTTGTGGGGGAGGGAGGGTTGCCACCCCTCACGCCCCACCATGTCCCCCCACCCTTATCCAGGACATGCCCGGAGACAGCTGAGCCTAAAAGGGGCTTGTCCAGTGTTTATAAAGCTGTCTGGTCGGCCCCTCTTCTTAGGTTTCTTGCATTCTTTTCCCCAGCAAGCAGAGAACTGCAAAGACAGATTTCCATAAAAAGCTAAGCTTTTATATAACCAAAAGCCTGATTCATCTTGCTTTACTTAACGGACGCTCAAATGGATTTTTACTTTTACATTCTCAAAACTCTGCTGTCTATGCCCTTGAGTCAGAGCTAAGTGGTATTTTTAGTTTTTTTAGTTTTCATATTTCTTGTTTAAAATAACTAAATAAAGGGAAAACTCTGCCAGTAAGTCTTTTCCCAGGGACATCATTGCCTACAAAAAGGGAAGATAACGGTGCCTGTTCATTCTGTTTGCACATGTACCCACGTGCGTGATGTGGGACACGGGGGTCTGCGGGGAGGGAAGAAAACGGGGGCAAGTCCTTGCAGAAAAGGAGCGATTATCCCTGAATTCTAATGGTCTGGTATTCATTTCAAAGACAACTGTGAATAGGGCTTGGGATAAATATCCTCAAATAACCTCCCATGCATCTATACACATCCCATAACCAGAAAACATTCAGAACCTTCCCCACCCCGTTGCTTCCTTCCTCTCCTGCTCTTTTGAAAGGTGTTTGGTTAGCAGCCATGGCATACCATCCCCGCGCGGGCTGCTCGCTCCCGTCGCCCCTGCGCCTGCAAAGAAAGCTGCTCTTGACCGGAAGACAGCTGTGCGGGGCCGGCGGGGAAGGTGGGGCTCCCGCCTGCAGGACGAGCCAAGCCCAGCGCCTGCACCACCCTCAGCTCCTCCCGCTGCCTGGTGAGGCTGGCTCTGAACTTGGGATTTACCAGGGAAAGGCTCTAGAAGCATAAACAGGCTGCCTTCATGTCCTCGAACTTACTGCAAATGCTGCCTTCTCCTGGCCAGCACTTCCTTGGAATGCTTATTAGATACAGGAGAAAATTAAGAAGAAAGAATATTTTAGTCCTTGCTGTGGCCATGGAAAATAGATCCTGTTGAGATTTTAAAAATAGATGAATGTGTCCCACCCTGGGCACAAAATGTCAGGCGGGAGACAAGAGCTTTGCTTTAGAGTGGAGTTTGTCAACCTGGGCACAGTTGGCATTTGGGGCTGGCTAATTCTGTGTTGTGGGGGCTGTGCTGTGCTGTGCATTGTGGGGTGTGCAGCAGCATCCCTGGCCTCTACCCACTAGATGCCAGTCGCACCCCCCTCTCCTAAACTGTGACAACCAGAAATGTCTCCAGACACTGCCAGATATCGTCTGGGGGTAGATAAAATACAGGAGGCCCAGTGAAATTTGAATTTAAGATGCATAATGCAATATTTGGAACATATGCATGCAAACAAATTATCTGTTGTTTACCTGGAATTCTAATTTCACTGGGCACCTTATTTTTTTTTTTTTTTTGAGACAGAGTCTCACTCTGTTGCCCTGGCTAGAGTGAGGGCTGTGGCATCAGCCTAGCTCACAGCAACCTCAGACTCCTGGGCTCAAGCGATCCTCCTGCCTCAGCCTCCCGAGTAGCTGGGATTACAGGCATGCACCGCCATGCCCGGCTAATTTTTTCTATACATTTTTAGTTGTCTGATTAATTTCTTTCTATTTTTAGTAGAGACGGGGTCCACTTATAAATGAGATCATGCAGTATTTTTTTTCTGTGTCTGGTTTATTTCACTTAGCATAACGTCCTCCAGGTTCAACCATGTTGGCACAAATGGCAGGATTTCCTTATTTTTAAAGACTGAATAATATTATATTATATGTATATAATATATACCCGGTGAACACGGGAGTGCAGCTATCTAGATATCTCTTTGACATACGATTTCATTTCCTTTGGATATACATATATATACCCAGAAGTGTGATTGCTGCACCACATGGTAGCTCTGTTATTAATTTTTTGAGGAACCTCCATACTGTTTTCCATGATGGCTGGACCAGTTTACATTCTGGGACCACATTTGAGAACCACTGGCCTAGCACGTGAACAGGGAGAACAAAGCTCTTCATGGCCTGGCCCTACTGTCTTGATTCTTGCCATTCTCTACCTCAAATAGAGTATCTGCCAACCATACCAAAATTCTTTTGCTTCATGTTCCCCAGGCCTTCGTACAAGAATTTCTCTCTGCCTAGAATACTCATCCTTCCCCCATCTTCCAATCTCCTCTCTATCCTACCCCCCGCTTTCTGGCTGGTTAATTGACATTCATTTTTCATGGACCTGCTTATATGAGGGGGGTGTGTGTGTGTGTTACATTTTTTAAAAATAGCTTTATTGAGACATAATTCATATACCATACAATTTACCCATATAAAGTACACAGTTCAGTGGTTTATTTATTTATTTATTTATTTTGAGACAGAGTCTTGCTCTGCTGCCTGGACTAGAGTGTGGTGGCATCAGCCTAGCTCACAGCAAACTCTTGGGCTCAAGCAATCCTCCTGCCTCAGCTTCCCAAGTAGCTGGCACTACAGACATGTGCCACCATACCCGGCTAATTTGTTCTATTTTTAGTTGTTTGGCTAATTTCTTTCAATTTATAGTAGAGATGGGGTCTCCCTGCCTTACCGTGCAGCCCCTTCTCCTGCCCAGCCCGGCCCCGCCAGCCCTGGGGGCTGCTCACTGCCCCTCCAGGCCTCTCCTGGCCCCTGCACGTTGCTGGTCTCCAGCAGCGAGTTACAGTACCTTTCGTGATCTAATATCGTCTCCTCCGTGAGCTTCAGGGAGTAGAGCCCCTCCTTCCTACCATGCCCTGAGGGTAGTTCAGCTTCTAAGTCCTGGACCGGCCGTGACATCAGTGAAAGAGAATGTTCCCCTGAGTCTGGGGACAAGGCAGCAGCCCAAATGGAGGGGTATCGTTTTAAAATCTCACTCATCTGTCCTTCTTTTCTTTCCTTTTTTCTGTGTTATTTGGCTGGAGTAGGTCAGTTATTGTCTAAACGTTTTCCATCTTTTTAGGCTTCCTCTTTTCTGGTTCTTTAGCTAAAGAGAGGAGGCTCTTATGAGATCCCTCCCTCCCTCCCTCTCTTCCTCCCTGCCACCCATCCATTTGACAAATGCACATTGAGTGTCTATGATGTGCAAGATTCTATTTTAGGTATGGGAGATACAACAAATCTCTGTTTTCATTTGGGGTTGAGAGGAGTGAATGTGGAAAATGGATAATAAAAACAAGCAAATAAATAATTTTTAATAACAGGGACAAAGAAAATAAAATGGTAATAGGAGGGAGCTACTTTGTGGAGAGTGGTCACCTCCAAAAGCTGACATTTGAGCTGAGACCTGAGCAATGAGTCAGCCAAAGGTCTGGGCCGGGAGCGTTCTGGGATCGACGCTGACTGTCACAGAGGGCTGAGGTGAGACACCTGCGCCTGCCTCCCCCTCTTGGCAGAACTGCTTAGCGCACAGCCGCAGGAGCTCTAGTCTAGCAGACATCCCCATGGCCTGACAGTGACCCTCCGGAACTAGGGGGCTGGGCCACCCACACTTCCTCCTCCCTCTGTGAGATGAGAAAACAAGGATATGCTGACCCCGAGAGGAGACAAGACGCTTCCTTCACTCCAAAGCCTTCGCTGGCACCGACCAGGGCAGCGCCCTCAATCCGTAATCGAAAAGCACCCGGCCACCCAGGAACCCCAACCACGTGGATGCTCCTCTCCAAGTTAAACTTGACTTGGGTATGCAAAGGAGACCCATAACGAGGCTTTGCTTTTCCTCTTTTAATTTTTCACAGCACTTTTAGTCATTATCTCATCGAATCTGCAATATGAATGGCTGGACCAGGCTGCGTAACCCCCACCTTGCAGCGGCTGTGGGGTCCCAGTTCCGAGTAGGAATTTCGGGTCAGACAGGTCTGCCACAGAATCTTGGCTCCGGTGCTTACTCATGCGTGACAAATTCCTTTGTCTTTTGAACTTCAGTTTCCTTGTCAGGAAAACAGAGGCGATAACATCCATCTCACGGGTTGTTCAGGAAGATGAAATGCATACGATGTTTAGGACGGCGCCTGGCGCATTGTAAGTGTCCCATTAATGTATTTAGTACCACTGGATGAGGAACCCAAGGCTCAAAGTGACAAGTCACTAACTGTACAGCCGGCCTGTGCCTGTGCCGGGCTGGGGGTTCGTCTCGAACCTCTGTTACTCCTGAGAAGACAAGCACAGGACTGCACTCACTTGCCCTCCTCTGACTTGCCCCAAATGCGCTGGGTTTCATTCCCTTCTGGATCAATACGGAACACTCAGTTATTATTGTTTTTGGGTAACAGGCAGGGCCAGTGCTAACTATCTTCATCAAAACAACAACAACGATCATTCAAAAAATGGTTGAGGCCGGGCGTGGTGGCTCACGCCTGTAATCCTAGCACTCTGGGAGGCCAAGGCGGGCAGATTGCTTGAGCTCGGGAGTTCAAGACCAGCCTAAGCAAGAGTGAGACCCCGTCTCTACCAAAAATAGAAAGAAATTAATTGGACAGCTAAAAATATATAGAAAAAATTAGCTGGGCATGGTGGCGCATGCCTGTGGTCCCAGCTACCCGGGAGGCTGAGGCAGGAGGATTGCTTGAGCCCAGGAGTCTGAGGTTGCTGTGAGCTAGGCTGATGCCACAGCACTCACTCCAGCCAGGGCAACAAAGTGAGACTCTGTCTCAAAAAAAAAAAAAAAAAAAAGTTGAGTCGATGTTGTCTATCGGTTTATAAAGAACATAAATTCTCCCCCCAAAATAAATTAGTGGTTATGTCAAAATGCCAAATTAGGAACCACTATGGACCTCTGTGGTCATTTGTCGGGACCAGAAAGTACTCTTTGATCGACTTGGCTTAGATAAAAATCCACTTCGTACCTGTGGGGTTTCCCTGCAGCAGAGAATGGAAATTGCCAGCACTGCGGCCTTGGCCAGGCAGGATGGTTCAGGGAAGCCGGGGCATCCCGGAGTCTCTCAAATCACAAACTGGAGCGTCACCACCTATGTCTAAGCCCGTCCTCTCTAAGCGTTTCATTTAATCCAGATTTTAGTGAACTTCCCTGATGTCATCGGAAGAAGAACATTTCTCATCCAAGTTCCTCTGGCTAGTGTGTCCCAGCTGGGTTTCAAATAACGACAAAACGAAACTCTTCCTGTTTCCTTCTTACGACGGCTTTGTTGTTTGGTCCCTCTCCCTTCAGTGCTTTCTAGTCTTCCCCCTTTAGTAACATCATCCATGGATCAAAGGCATGAACCAACCTCTCCGTCCACCCTGAGACCCCTCCAGCCAGAGCCCTGTTTCCCCCATTTCTTCCAGCCAAGCTTCTCCAGAGAATGGCCCCTGCGATCTCTGCTTACTCACCTCCCATCCGTGGGCCCAGAAGGTTCGACTCTGCACCCATAACTCAGCTGAAAGATTCTGCCAGAGTCACTGATGACGTCTTGGTTGCCAAATCCAGTGGGATTTATTTCCTCCGCCCTCCTCTTTCTGCCCCCTGTGCAGCTTACGACAATATTGTCTGTGGCTTTGAAATGTTTTCTTCTTCTTATTTCCAAGATCCTGGACTCTCCCGGGTTTTCTCCCACCTTTAGGAACACTTACGTTGCTTGACTGGCTTCTCAGCTTACCCGTGAATGTTGCTCTTTCTGGTTGCTTCCTCCCTCGAGAAATCTTGTTCTTTTCTCTAATAAAGTGCCCCAGTGAAGTTGGCCGAACCCCTCCCTCCAGCCCAGGTCTCTGCCCCACACTCTAGGAACTTGAGTAAGCCGTGCATCTCCCTTGCCCTAACTTCCTCACCTGTGCAGTGGGGGCTGGGGCGTGTCTAAGGTTAGGTGTTATTGTTGTGTTTAAATAAGCCATAGCATACTTTTTCTGGTTGCAGATCTTTATGTTAATAGAAAAAATCTAACCTTGGAAAATCACCGGTGCGGTACCATGCTAAGGTTTTTGGCTTGTCTTAGAGACATGCCTATGGCTGGGTAGAGCAGAGTTAAATTGTGTGTACACAAGAGACACATTTGCACAGACCTGTTGGTGCATATTGATACCTCTTTGGGGGAAATAAGGATCAAAGCCCTAGACTCTCTGTGATCCAACAAAAGTGTACCCAAGTTTGCTTTAGGGGATGCCTAGTTTGTATTGATATATGTTGGCACTGTAGCTTTCCCAGCACAGGAGCAATTTATATTTATTTTATTTTATTAAAACATAATTAGAATATTAGGCAGGGCCTTTGGGAACTCCTGACTGATTCAACGCATTGGTGGATTACAGAATTTAAATAAATATGTTCTTTTTGGTGAGAATTCATTCCTGCCTCTTATTTACAGGACCTAAGTAGATAAAATTATAGCATAAAAATTCTTTTACATATAAGATTCCTTTCTATTTGGTAAAAACTATAATACTCACAGAATGACCACTGCAGAGTTTGAGAAGGAAAGCCATTTAGAAGAGGAAGGATTGGCCTGACCTTCTGAGGCCTTCTGCCGTCTGGTGTTAAGACGTGTCCTTTGCAGTGAGTCCTTCCTGCCTTCCTCCTTCCTCTCTCTCCTCTCCGTGACTTTATTTCTATCTGTGACCTTTCTGTCCACTGGGCCAGGCTTCCAAGTCCCCAGATGTTGCTTTCTTTTAAAAACAAAACACAACTGGTATTTGAGAGGCAGCCTGGTGTAATGGTAAGAACATGAAACTGAACCCAGGCAGGTTGGTTCAAAGCCTGGCTCTGCCTCTTACTAGTTTTGTGACTGTGACAACACATTTAATTTCTTTTTGCCTGTGTGTGTGTGTGTGTGTGTATGTGTGTCTGTGAGATGTAGGCTTTAAACTGTAAGCTGTAATGAAGTGGAAGTCCCCAAGGTGGGGTGTGGCTAAAGGCTTGTCATTCTGCATTCCAAAATCTTTCCCCCTGTCTCTCATGCATTGGTCTGCTGTCCCCAGAGACACAGGGCAACCACGTGCTCACTCTATTCCGAAACCCAGCTCCTGCCCTGAAACGCGCCTCCTTCCCCATCTCTTGAGGGAGCTGGGAAACAGCACACCTGAGATGTCACTTACCACCTTCTTTCTCTGGGCCCCACCCTGATCCCTGCTGATTCTTGAAAGCACAGGGTCTTCTAAACCCCAAAATGTATTCCCACCCCAAAACAGTTTCAAAAGATGATTGCCAAAAAATCCTTTCTGTAGTATCTATTCGCTCTTAGAATTAGTTCTCTCCTTTCACATGTCTTACCCTTGGCTGATTCATTCATTCATTCATTCATTCATTCAACCAACCAAGCAGAGTTCCTGAGCTACAGGGATTGTGTGGGAAGCCCATTCCTGTTTAGAGTTACAAGTGATATGTTAGTAGTGAGCTCTGGTGACAAGGGATCCCAGAGGAGAGACAGCCAGTCCAGCCGAGGGGAAAAGAGAGGGGTAGGGAAGAATGCTGTCATAGAAGGCTTTCCAAAGAAGGTCATTTGGAGCTGAGTCCTAAGGTGAAGTGGGACTTACCCTGTGCGGGGCTGAGGTGTGCGAGAAAGGCCTTCTGGGTGGAAGACACAACAGCCACATGGGGAACGCAGGGCCTGAATTCACTCCTTCCTTGCCATATCAGCGTAGGAGAGGCAGAGAGAATAAGGGCTCCCCAAAGACATTGCTGTCCTGATCTCCGTAACGTGGCAAACGGATTTCGCAGATGTGATTAAGTTAAGGATCTTGAGGAGGAGATTATCCCGGATTATCTGAGTGAGCTTAATGTAATCACAGTGGTCCTTATAAGAGGAGGCAGGAGGTCAGAAAGGAGAGAAGGAAATTGACGATGGGAGCAAAGGATATGGCCACATGGCAAGGAATGCTGAAAGCTTCTAGAAGGCGGGAAAGCAAGAAAATGGGTTTGCCCCCGGAAGGAACTCAGCCCTGCAGACACCTTGATTTTAGCCCCGTGACACTGATTGCAGACTTCCGGTCTCCAGAACAGTAAGATACCAAATAACAAATCTGTGTTGTTTTAAACCACCACGTTTGTGGTGATGAGTCACAATAGCAGTAGGAAACTCATAACATGGACAAGTCGTTTAATACCCAGTACCTGATTGCTTCATCTGTACAATGGGACTATAGTACCATTTTCCACCACAGTGCTGCTCAGAGAGGTAAGTTAACACAAAACAAAGTGCTTAGAATGGTGCCCTGCATGTGGGAAGCATTGAATCATAATATCATGCTGAAGTCTGTCTTTTTATTCCATATGAAGTAATGCTATTGGAGCATTTTAAGCAAGAAAATGACATGACCACACATCTATAGTGAACTCATTTTTGACAAAGGTATCAAGAACATGGGGAAAGAACAGTCTCTTCCATAAATGGTGCTAGGAAAACTGATATCCATATGCAGAAGAATGAAAGGAGACCACTATCTCTTACCATATACAAAAATCAAATCAAAATGGATTAAAGACTTAAATCTAATACATGAAATTATGAAACTACTGAAAGAAAACATGGGGAAATGCTCTAGGACATTGGTCTGGGCAAGGATTTCTTGAGTAATATCCCCAAAACACAGGCAACCAACGCAAAATTGAACCAATGGGAATAGACATTTCTCAAAAGAAGACACACAAAGGACCTACAGGTTTATGAAAAAATGCTCAACATCTTTAGACATCAGAGAAATGCAAATAAAAACTACAGTGAGAGATCATCTCACCTTAGTTATAATGGATTTTATTAAAAAAGTAGGCATGGCACAGTGTCTCATGCCTGTAATCCTAGCACTCTGGGAGGCTGAGGTGAGAGGATTGCTTGAGGTCACAAGTTCGAGACCAGACTGAGCAGGAGCAAGACTTCATGTCTACTAAAAATAGAAAAAATTAGCTGGGCATTGTGGCATACACCTGTAGTCCCAGCTACTCGGGAGGCTGAGGCAGGAGGATTGCTTGAGCCCAGGAGTATGAGGTTGCTGTGAGCTAGGCTGATGTCATAGCACTCTAGCTTAGGTGACAGAGCAACACTCTGTCTCAAAAAGAAAAGAAAAGAAAGACAGGCAATAATGAACTGCTGCCATAACCAAAGGATGAGGCAGCCTGTCCTGACCGCTCTGTCCCATGACCCCCACCTTATCTGTAAATGGCTTTTTATTATTGTGTCAGCACTGTTAGCTGACAACCCAGAATTTGCTTCCCTCTTCTTCCTCCTTAGCAGTTTACAGAACGATGATTTTGGTCAGATATCATCCTTCTGCATTCCCCCTCGGGGCAGAGGCTCCCTCCTGTTTGATTGAAAGGTGATCCTATTCCCTCTGCCGGTTTTTGGTGCCTGAACAGGCAGGTGACCCAATTCTAGCTAATGAGACAAAAGAAGAAGTCTGCGAGGGCTCTTCGTGAAAGGTCCCTCTCTCCTTGAGGAGCCACAGGAAGAGAGGGCCTCTTCTCCCTCTGGCCTTGGTGGCATCTGAACGTGATGCCGCCGCCATCTTGCTTCTGGCTTTAGGAAAAAGCAAAACAAGATGGCGGAGCAGAGAGATGGAAGGAACCCCAGTCCTTGATGACAATTTTGAACCCCTTGTCATAAACCTCTGAAGTCTTTTCCATGACTGGAATTAAGCCAATTTCTTCTAACTAACAGACAAAAGTAGCCTAACAAAATCTGAGATGGTTTTATTTGTTTATGTGTTTATTATTATCTCCTCTGATAAGACTGTAAACTTCTTGACCATGAGGACCTTGTGCCTATAATCCCCGAGTACCTGCACTGTGTTTGGCACATCATACCGCACAGTCAGTATTTTTTATTTGACTTTTCAGACAGCCCTGGTGACTGTTGGGATATGGAATGGTGGGGGAGAGGGAAAAATCCAAGATGAACTCCTGGTCTGGGGCCTGAGTGACCAACCAGGTTGGTGCGCATGCCATTGATAGAGCAAAGCTGGAGGTGAAACAGCCCAGACTTACGACCCCACTGGGCATTTTTATGGTGACCCTTTTGACTTCTCTCTCCACCACGTCACTGATTGTTACCATGAACCCTTTGTGAAAAGCATGAGTAAGGAAAAAATGTGTGGGATCCCCAAACCAAGTCTAAGAAACAGGGATTTCGCCACTTAAAATTCATCAACCCACCTTTTCCCACACCCCAGTGTATTTGGAACCTGCTAGTCTTTAAATACGGGCCTCATCGGGACCTGACATTTTGTGAAATCATTCCCCACATAAGAGCAGTTCTTCTTGTCAAACAACGTCAGGATTCTGATGTTAAAGGTGCCTTGGGAGATGAAGCTGAGTGACAGGTGTTACAGGAGGTCTGAAAGGCCCCCTGCTTCAAAATTTAAATAAAATCCATTTTTATTGCCAAATACATATAAACTCCCTTCCAATCTGCCCCTCCCCTGCCGACCCCAACCTTACAGGGCAGTTGTCATTGAAGCTTTGAGATTCTGGGTCTCCTAAATAGCTGGCCACAGGCTGAGGGCCGCCCCAGGCCCCGTGGTTTGGCCACAGGCAGTCCCTCGGTTGTGGGTATTGTTTCCAGACTGCAGAGGCTGCTCTTTATTTTTAAGCTTATGTCTACTCTCTCTGTTCTCCTGACTGTCAGGAGAAAGCCTTCCTCTCCCCTTTCCATGGCGACAGACCAAGCTGTGCACACGACTCCCATGCTCTCCCTTCTTGCTTCTGCAGACTACACGCTTGGCAGGCACACACGGCTGCTTTCAGAGGTGTGACCTCTGCCTGCCTGACAGCCCAACGGTCTCTGCCCCAGGACTACACAAGCACAACCGGGCTGGAAATTGATTTACTCTTTGTTGCTACCTTTCTCTTGCATTAAATTAAAAAAAGAAAGAAAGAAAAGAAAATCGAGAGAAGCTAAGGATTAAAAGACAGGTGCAGAGGAAAAAAAAACTGCTCTGGGATATTGCTTTGACTCATCCTTTTATGGAAGGGAGGGATTGTTTTTCTGGCTTTATGAGATATCATTGACAAACAAAAATTGCCTGTGTGGAAGGTGTCCAGCGTGCTCATTTGATGTGCATGCATGCTGTGAAGCGATCACCACCATCAAGTTAATTAACACATCTGTCGCAGCTTCCACTTTGCTTTTTTGTGTAACGAAAACACCGCAGATCTACTCCAGTAGCAAATTTCAAGTATGCAACACAGTGTCACTAACTCGAGTTCCCTGGGCGTGTAGATCACCAGAACTTTCTTGTCTTATAACTGAAAGCTTGCATCCTTTCACCAACATCTCCCCCTTCCTCCCACCCCCAGCCCCAGGCAGCCCTGTTCCACTCCCTGCTCCTGTGAGTTTGGTTCTCTTAGAGTCCACAGGTGAGAGCATGTGTTTAACAGTATTTGTCTTTCTGCGCCTGGCTAATTTCATTTAGCATAATGTCCTCCTGGTGCATCCATGTTGTTACAAGTGACAGGACTGCCTTTTTTTATGACTGAGTAATACTGCATTATATACATGCAAATAATGTCACATTTTCTTTATCCATTCATGCCTTGTTGGACACTTGGGTAGATTCCCTGCCTGGGCTAATTCGCATAATGCCGTAACAAACAAGGGGGCGCAGGTATCTCTTCAACATCCTGATTTCCTTTTCTTTGGATCCATACCCACAAGTGGGATTTCTGGACCGTACAGCAGTTCTAGTTTTATTTTTGAGGCACCGGCTCATTCTTGATAAAGGCAGAGGAGCCAGGGAAAGACGTGCCCTTTGTTAGCAGAGGGAGGCTGGCAGGCCCTGCAGCCACTGCCTGAACTGACAAGGGGGCGGCAGCGCAGTCCCCGGGAAAGGAAGCGCGCACGGTACCGGTGCTCTCTTTAATGCTCGTGTGCTTAAAACAGTTGCGTTTTTAGAGAAAACATGAGCCAGCGCGCACTGGCTTTGAGGCGGGCGCTCAAATGCTGGGTGGCTTTGGCTAAGGCCGTTGCCTGGGCGGCGTCGGGCTGAGAGGGGCCGGTCATGTCACATGCTGGTTATTTCCACTTGCTCCCCTCGCCCCATTCATGCTCCACCTCCCTCTGCCCTGACCGTGGCCCAGGAGATGCGCCTCTAGGGACAGTTTCACCAAGCTCCTTTGCCGGATGGCTCCTTGGTGCTTCCTGCTGATGGGGACAC
>CAUYSK010015400.1:0-44021 GCA_963575035.1 Avahi laniger | reverse complement strand
TATAAAAATGTGTGTGTCCCAGGCTATCAGGATCATGGACAGTCACCTTAGAGTCCATCTGCCACAGTTCTGAATTGTGTAATAAGAATAAAACAGAGTATAAATCTTACAACTCTCCCAAATTAATCTTTATTAGTAAGTAATATATGAAGCTCCAAGTTTTACTGAGGTAGGATTTATAACCTTATGATGACAATTCTTTTTTAAAAAAATAGAGCTAGGTTATATGATTTTAAGTGATTCTGTAAATTTTATGTTAATTAGAAATTACTAATGAATTAAAAAAACATTTTAGATATACATATAACACCTACAGAAAAATGTACACAAATCACAAGTTCCAGTTTGATAGATTTTCAAAAATAGAATACAGCCATCTCATTATTTTGGTCAAAACTTTTTCCCATATTTCTATGGGTCTGTCTTTTTTTTACTGAATTATCCCACTTAATCCCATTAATTCTCATTATCTCATTTCATCCCAGAAGATACCTATATATTCTGGATCTGAACTTTTATTTTTACCTATACAGGATACTGTATAGGTAAAAACTGGAAAGTGCCTGGAAGGCAGGAAGCAAAGGAGACTAGATCACCCAGCTGCTAGTAAAAGAGATCATTACAAATTAGCTCATGAAAAAATGAGAGTTTTATTTTTAAAATGTAGCCAGGTATCAAGAAGTGTGGGAACCAGAAGTATGAATAGCAAAAATTTATTGAGCTTTATGCTATCATTCATTTGACATAGCTTCCGACCGTCAATCACAACTTTGCTCAACTAAAGAGAGACCCATTTGGGCCCAATTTTGGCCAAATGTTGCTCACTTCTTTTCCAATCACCTGGAGCTAGGACGTAGGACAACGATACAGACATACTTGCTCCAGGCTAATCTCTATAGGTATTTCTCAGAAAAATAAGGATGACTCATGGCCTGGACAGCCACCCAAAAATATATCTACTTTGCAATGTAGGTAGGCAGTATTGCACGGAGAAAAGAGAAGTAAGAATTTGCAAAGAAACCTGTGTGTGAGCCTTAGCTTTGCCGCTCACTGGCTTTAGGATTTTTATTCAAGTTACTGAAACTCCATTCATAAGATTTCCTGTCTTTAAATACCAATCTCACAAGATTGTTTTGTGGAACAAAGGAGATACTTTTTGCAAATGCAGCAGTAGGCCAGTTACAAATAAAATATTGTAAAGGAAGAATTTGGCTTCAAAACCTAATCCTAGTCTATATACAACCAAGCAACCAATCAGAAAACCGAATGATTTTGGAAAGTGGTATAGGAAACAAAGAAAGTGAAAATGCCTGTGGCAGTTTTAAATTGTCTTAAAAATATATAGGTATTATTACTTTCATTTAGAGTCCAGTGTATAATTCTTTATGAAGAACTCAAATACTTTGGCCATAATTATATTAATAAAATTACATATCATAAAACAATGTGAATATTATCAGTCGCTGGGACATGAAACAAATGAACCTTTTACCACGACTCTGACATTCTCTTCTTTTAAACGGCCTTAGCCTCACTGGATGTGGAGGACAGTTTCCCCTTTGAGGCAGTACCAGCAATGCAGTATGTTTTTGTGCGCTCTGACATTTATCACTCTACTTGGTCATTTCAAATGAGTTCCTCTGTCTTCCATGTACTCAGTCTTCATCTACTGAATCTCTCATGACTCCTCTAATCCCACAGAAGTCTTAAACCAGTGTTCCTCCAAATGTGGATATTAGACAAACTACAACAGAAGTGTGGGGGCTAGGTAAAATACAGATTCCTAGGCCTACCTCCCAGAGATACGACTTTGTGGCATTTAACTCCCAGCCACTACCAGAACCATTGTCTAAACTGCTCGTTGGTTCTCACACCCAGGGTAATTTTAGCTCTTGCAACAAAAAGGCCAAACGCATTTCCCACCTACGCAATGTTGGCCCCTGTGAGTCAACACATTTTTCTTCCTCTGCTGTGGTCATCTTCTTTACTCACGTGAACTTTTATACCTCTCTCTGTTTGGCTTTTTTCCCCAAGCAAACAGATTCATTTGAATTCTCTCTTCAGTTCCCTCCAATCTCCTCCTGCATCATAGTTTTGGCTTTATTACTACATCCAACATTATGAAGGATTATTGGTTAAATACTTAGCCTGTTATATCATGATAATTTATATGTGAGGCCCTGCACTTAGTTAGCCATATTTTGAATACATCAGAGTTAAGGACTTTTTTCAATGATCATTCTTTCCAATAGCACTTACATAACAAAGTGTAGGTGTATTTTAAGATTTTTAAAATATCTGGACATTAAGTAAATGTAAACTGATGTAGCTGTACTAACAGTAGGCAAAGTAGACTTTAAGACAAAGAATATTTCCTAGAGAGGAAGTAAAATTCATATATAAAAAACAATTTATCAGGGGGCATAATGAATCTAAATCTGTATACATCCAATAACATTACTTCAAAATATATGGGGTAAACATTGACAGAATAAAAAGAAAGAGAGAAAAATCACAATTGTAGTGGGAGACTTTCACACAATTTCACCAATAGCTAAATATAGGAGATCTGAACAACAGGATTAACAAACTTGATGTAAGTGGCATATCTAGAACACTCACCCAACAGAAAAGTTTACATGTCAACATTACATGAATTTCACACACAATGATTACAGGCAGTGCAATATTATCAGCCTCAGTGCATTTTCAATGACCAAAACTATTCAGGATATATTTTCCAATCACAGTGGAGGTATGCTAGAAATCAATAATGAAAAGAAAAAATTAGAAAATCTCCAGCAATTTGGAAATGAAGCAGTACACATCTAAATATCCTGTATGTCAAAGAATAAATTACTGCAAGATGCAAACCAAGATAACATTTTGAACCAAAGACATCATGAACAATTTTTATACCAACACATACACAAATTTAGAAGAAATCGAAAAATTTCTAGAAAAGAAGTAAGTTCCCAGAAGTAACAAAAGAAAGAAGAGAGAATATGAATCATTCTACTCCTATTAAAGAAATTAAAGCTTTAATTAAAGACCTTTCCACAAAGCAAAATCCGAGCTCAACTTGCTACAACAATTAATTCTCAAAATACTCAAAAGAGCTACTTCTCAAAACATTTTATGAGACCAGCATAACCTTGATATTAAAACCAAAAAGGGCATTATAATAAAGAAAAATCAAAGGTCAATCTGTGTCATGATTATATGTGCAAAAATCTTAAACAAAATGATATAAAATCAAATGCAAAAATACATAAAAATGACAATGCATCATGACCTATTTAGGCATTTTTCTTTTTTCCAGAAATACAAGGTTGTTTTAACATTTGAAAATCATTGTAATTTATCACATTAATAAAAAAAGGGGGAAATTTATGTGGTCATTACAATAGATGCAGAAAAAATGGTTAAATTTAATACCCATTTATAACAATAACTTTTGAAAACTAGAGATAGAAAAAACTTCTCTTATCTGATAGATTTATCAACAGTAAACCTGCATAAGGAATAACACTTAATAAAATGTAGAGCTTGGGAACATGACGATGACATCCACTATTACTACTTTTATTTGTGTTTCACTGGGGGTCCTATTAAGTGTAATAAAACAAGGGAAAATTAAGGACAAAGGATTGGAAAGGAAGAAATAAAGATAACATGATTTTACACATACAATATAAAAACAAACTGGCAAAATTAATAAGTGAATTTAGCAAGATCAGACAATAAAATGTTAATGTAGGAAAACCAGTAATATTCCTATATACCAGCATAAATAGAAAATAAAAGTTTAAAAGTATAATTTATAGTAATGTGGAAAACATCAAACATTTTAGTCAAAAAGAATAAATATATAAAGAAATTTCACATAGAATATTTTAAAACATTACTGAAAAAGATGAAAGAAGATCGACATAAAGGGAAGAATGTAGTGTTGTAAGGCTTTCGATGTTCGTTTATGTGCAGGTATAAATTAAAATGCTTATTCTAAATGTATAAAGAAATGAAAAGGATCAAGAATAACTAAGACGGTCTTGAATAAGAAGTGTAAAGCTAGAGGAATGACTAATTTGAAGTCATGTTACATTGTTGTAAAAAGGAAAATGGTGTTGCATCGGTGGAAGCACAGACCAGTGAACAGTGAAACAGGACAGCAGGCCCAGAGATAGACCCACATGCACAGTCGCGGGACTTAGCATAAAAGTGAAATTGCAGGCTGCATGCTAGGGAAAGAATGTCTTTACAAAGATTATGCTGATTCAATAACACATCCTACGAAAAAAGGTGAATTTTCACCTTTATGTCACACCAAGCACAAAAACAATTTCCAAACAAAATCTAGATGTAAATATGAGAGGTAAAATGAATAAACATTTTACTAGAAATGGCAAAATAATATCTTTATGATACCTGGTCAGCAAAGATTTTTCAAACAGCATGAGAAAAACCTTAATTCTGAAGGAAAAATATGAGACACTGAACTACTTTAAAATTAAGAATAAGTTTTCCTCATGAGACACTATTAAATAAATAAAAATTCAAGCTAGACAGAAGGAGAATACATTTGAAACGCCTATACCCAATAAAGGACTCATATTCTGATTATATTAATATAAAAAGTCAATAGGAAAAAGACACTCAACTCAACAGAAAAATAAATAAAATACTTGAAGAGGTACTTTACATTTAAAATTTTTCCAAAACTTCTAATAAATATATTTTTAAATCCTCAATTTTAACTCAAAAGGAAAATGACTCAAAAGTCTACTCATGCAATGTAATACCATAGAGCATTGCAAAATATTAATTATCGCTATATGCAGCAACATAGATGAATCCCCCAACACCATATCAAGCAAAAGATGCCAGACAAAAAGTGTACATAACGAATTATTCTATTTATGTAAAGTTCATAAAATACTCAAAAGTTATTTATGGTGTTAAAACTAAGGATAATGGTTACCTTTGGGGAAAATACTGAGTGAGGAAGCTTAAGGAGAATTTGGAGTTTGTTCTATTTCTTCGTCTGGCTGTCGGCTGCGAGGTGTGTTTACTTTGTGTTATTTCCCTCATCTGTAGAGTTATGATTTATGTACATTTCAATATATTTGCTATACTTCAGTTGTACATAAAGAATGGGTAAGAATGTATTTACACGGTTCCCCAAGTGATGATAAAAGCACAGAACCCAACAGTGGCACTGAATATGTGCAGGTGTGTGTGCACACACTATCATTACCACCAGTTCCTTCCAAACAGCAGATGTTCAGCTTTTTTATTGTTCTGCAATAAATGCCCCAGATTCTGCAATATAAAAAAGACTAATTAATATGAAATATAATCCTGACCCTGAGTGTGATGACATTGGACACTGTGTGTTTGTGTGTGTATGTGTGTCCATGTGGTATGATGTGTGTGTGTAGTGTACATGGTGTGTGCTCTGTGTGTGTGCATGTGTGGGTCTGTGTGTTAGGAGTGAGCAGTTCTAGAGTTGAGAAAGGAAGACAGTTATCAGAGTATCATTTTGCTTCTATTGAGCATGACAGTAACATCTAATTCTAATGGAGAAGTAACTCAAAGAGAGCATGAATTTAACAATCTAATATTTTCTGTCTTAATTATGGGTATATGATTCAAAACTATTCAATTATTAAGCAATAACTTTGGGTCCTAGAGTGAGGAAGAAAATTAGGAATGGTTGAAGACAGCTAATACATTTTATGTTATCTTTAACTATGGTTCTTGGCTCCTCATTTTTTATAAAGCCATTAATATTCTTCTTGCTTCTAAATAATATTTATTTGAAAGAGCTAAAGTGTTTTAATGTGTACATCTCAACTTCTCACCACATTTATATATTGAGATATAAGTCAAAGTTTATGTAAATTTCTTTTTGATGAAAAAAGTGAGTCGTAGAACACTTTAGTTTTAGATTAGTGAAGAAAGAATTAATAAATTGAGAGTAGATTTAATTATTTTAATTTTTATTTTGCTATTCTATTAACTCATATAATTTTAGAGGGTGTTTATTTTTCAAAAATCAGAGTTATAAGTTTATTGTGAGTGGCGACTATAACAATAGGGGTGTATTTCCAAAATAGTTTTGTATACCAATGGAAGTGGAATTATTGAAATTTAAAGAATTATTTTTATTTTTACTGGAAAAGAACCAAGAGAAAATTAGAATACAAGATAATGTATCATTCCAGAAATCATAGTTGTAAGCCACAGTTACTTGGGAAAAGATCAAAGAACTACAATCTCCATTGCTTATGCATTACAATTGTGCTAATTTTCAATTCACAATTTAACTTGATGTAAATGACATCAAACCTCCTAATACAAATAGCTCTCTGAAATACGGTGTCATTAGCAAGAGATTTTACTAAATTATTTATTTCAGAAGGCTAAAAAAGAAGTGCAAACTTTAAGATTTTTGTCTGTACACGTTCAGAGGTGCTTGAGAATACTTGTAGACTGTCTTTCCCATGGCACTTAGTGGCTCCTTTTCCACTGCAAGACTCTTGCCCTGTTGTGACAATTTCACATCACACAACTTTACATTTGTCTGGAAGCGATCAACCTCCCATCCAAAGGAATATTATGATGTTTTCTTTTTACCACCTAATTATTATTCTGTTAGACAATGTATTTACTCCAAAGTGGTTTGGTGTAATTGATTAGGTTGTTCTACGTCAAGACAGGCAGAGATGGGGGCGTGGGGTGGAGGGCAGCGGAGTCTGTTAAAGTCAGATGCAGGCTGAGACAAAGGCCTCACTCCATCTCCGGGAGGCAGGAGGCTGCAGTGCTTCTGTGCCAGCAAGACAAAACCTTCTTGTGGTGGGTGGTCCACTGGGAGGTAACTGGAGATCTGCAATATGTCCACTACAATCAACAAAAGGGCACAATAGCTGTTCTGTGGGGAATCAGGGAAGAAGAATTTGTTTAAATAAAATTGCAAGCTTGTCAGAGTGAGAAAGCCATTCTCAAGCATTCAGATGGGGAATCATTTAGTCTCAGGCTAAAGCACTGGTACAAAGAACAGTTTAACTTGAAACAGCCTAACAGAAAAGGAAAGCACATACATTGTTACCGTCTGCGTGTGGATGGCATGTAACAAACTGCTATGAGGTACTTCAAAGCGGAAATGTTTACAAATGTGAGGTTTGGTTCTTAGTCTATACCCCCAACACAAAAATTAGATGGTAAAACTGTCATGAGCTATTTATTCACATATTTATTTTATATGTCAATGCCAGGTCTGAGTATAAAGTGTAGAAAGTACCCGTTAGAAGGAGCAGTTATGGAATAAAACTGTCAGTGGCATTTAGTAAAGTTTTATTAATAAAGTAAGGACAGTGTGCCTCTGTTGGTTATCCCTGGGGATGTCTTGCCAACAACATGGTGCTATAGACATGGAAATTACTGGAGGCCTCTGGGTTCAAACCCCTGAAGAAATTAAGCCATGGCTGAACCAAATTATGTCCTGAGAAAATAAGAATGTAAATCACGCCCCAGGGCAAAGCACTCCAAGGGGGTAGGTTAATGGTACTCACTGCCACCCGGCGGTTCTTCGCTTGTTAATATACAAGAAGAACAGGACAGGCCACCAACAGCATTATGGATAAGAATAGAAGTTTTGTGGAAGAAAACTATTTTTTTTTTTTTTTTGTAACTCAGCAAAGCCAATGCCTTAACCTAAAACCCTTTCCTTTGATATTCTTTTCTTTCCATTTTGTTCTAGGGTTTGCAGCGTGTTTATAGTTTCACGGGAGAATAGGATCATTTCCCATTGTGTTTGTTATTTAAGCCTGCAATGAAAAAAGAAACTAAAAGTAAAGAACAAGTTGGAATGAGCAAAGGAAACTTTTTCATATTCCCTCTCTATCTCTAATTTCTGTGCATATACCAAGTCTTGTTTTGAAAAATATACCAGAAGAAAAACATTCTCTCTTTTGCTTTGAAGTTAGGTGGTCTTCCTATAGGTAGTGCAACCAGGATGCTGTAAACTCAGGCCTGTATTAGTTACCGCTGGATCCCAGGAGAATTTGTTCTGGATGCAATTACACCACGAAGTTGTTTTCCCCGAGCCGACATGTTGATCCCCACAAGAAATAATGTAACTAGGAAAACCAAATAGCTCTGCAAACATCTATATGTAAAAGAGCTTATGAGAATTTCATAGGGTAGAAAAGTTGCCGTCTTTCAAATATCGAGTTGAAACTTGTTCAGAACAACTTTCTCTATCCAGGAATCCTTTTTGTTGTAAAAGAAGAAGTGATGCAGCAAGGTCCGTCACGTCCCTTACTCAGGACCTGCGTTAGCGTTCCTCTCCCAGTACTCGACGTCCCCTAATCAGAACAGAACGGCTGCTCCAAATTGTGAACAAAAACTGCTCATTGAGTTGAAGGTTTCTGGGTGACTTGCCAGTGATCATTTTAAAGGACTATTATCCTTGCATTTGATTTTGATGGAGAATTGACTTTGTTGCAGAAACTTTTCTATTGACGATAAAGGGAAGCATTTTTTTATGAATAGAGAAGAGAAAAGCCTCCCTTAGCCCAGTAATTCATATCTGGCTTTCTGGGCTGAACATTTAATAAAAGTTATATATTAACTATTATTATTAGGAAGTAGTAAATAAAATTATCAGTTTAACTAAGGCAATAATGATGTTTTTTTCTGATTATAGGAAACCACTGAAATACTAAATGAATATAGAGAATGAAAGAAAACATGAGATGATATTTACATTTAAAATAGATTTTAATGTTTTATGGATTCGAATTTCAAATCCCAAATGAAGTAATGAAAAAAAATTTAATTCATGGCTAACTTCACAACTGTGCTCCAGTTTGAGTAAGGGCATGACGATAAGCCATTTACAAAATAATATTATTCCAAATCTCCAAACTTGCTCAGTATAAATTGATGTTAATTACAGATTCAGTTCCTGAAAGAGGAAAATGGCCTAAAAATTAACATCATGATTTTTCTAGCCTCTATTCCATTTATATTCCTGTAGGCAAGTAACTCTAGATATGTAGTCTTCTGCTTGTAGATTTGAAGTGTTAGATTTTACTTCCATTCTGTAACTCTGTGTACAGTAATTTCCCTGCGATGCGCTTTCTAGTTCATACTTCAGGCAGCGGTCTGTGATGAATAAGAATGATTTGCTTTTCTTAGAGAAGAACACTTCCTGCAGAGGCCCATGTGCCACAGGAAGATAACGCTTTCCAGGGGCAGACTTTCCGAATGCAAAGCTCTAGGCGAAGTTGCCTCGGAGTCCCCTTGAGATGTTGGGAAGGGAGATAACTTACACGAGGGAGGGATGCCCTTCAGCCAGGCAAGATGCCAACATGGACAAGAGGGAAACATAGCATCTCCCGTAGGTCTAATCACAGAGCTGCTGGAGCAGGAGGCCCCAGACAGCCATCGGAGTCATGGATCCAAATGCAGCAAGGTCCCTGCCTTTTTGTAAACACTACTGTGCTGTCCTGTCCCTGTGGCTTTGAGGCACACATTTCTGTAACAGCCGTGTAGGTTGAAAACAAGGACTTAAAAGCATAGACCATCCACGCTGCATCATCCACTCTGTCCAAGGATGTCTGTGCAACAATAGAGAGCAGGAAGCCACGCACCGAAGCAGCATTTGATGTGGCCTTCTGCTGCTGATTACTGGCGTGGGGAGCCCTGCTCTTCCAGTTGTGACTCACCAGTGCCCTTTGATTAAACACAGACATGGATTTAGTTACTACTACATGCATCAGCTTTGCTGTGCTTGCTCCTGGTCTCACTTCCTGCTTTGGAAATGAATTCCCACAGTCCGTAGACATTCTATCAGACCCATCATCAACTCTTAACTTCAGATAGAGAGGAGAGGTTGTGCTTTGTGATACGCATGGGCAACTCGGAAATGGAACCTGGAGCTCTTTCTCCTAAGATTGTGGTCTTGTCAGCCCTCAGGTTTGACAAGCATGGCCGAGCGCGGACATTGAGGAAGGGCACAGAAATACGGCAGGGTCTACTTTGACTAAAATTTCACTCCTTCCCCTGCAGTCTTGAAATGTCTTGACTCTCATTTATTTGTATATGTTGTCTGACTCCGCCAGATTCCTCGTCTGCAACTGGATTCTGATGTTCTGTGTGGTTAGCAAGGAGGGCACCACATTTGCCTTGATCAAAACAGAATAGGTGCTCAGGGAGTATGGGTTCCATAATTGAATGAATTCTCATGTAACTGTGCTTCTCCAGTGTTCTTTAAAAGGACTGGACTTCATTTTCTTTTTAAACAATGTTGTTATAAGTTATCAACTCAAGGAGAATATCTGCTTTAGGGATACCTTCTGCCGTAGACTCAGAGAATTTAGAGTCAAAAGGCAACCTCCATGCCATCTGTTTAATTTCCAGTCAAATGGTAAAAATTTCTTCTAGAAGAGAATAGAATTTAAATCTATTTTCTTATAATTTCTACTCATTGGACCTAGTTCTGTTTCTGGTGAAACAACAGCAACAGCAACACAATGAAAACGACGACAAATACAATCTCAGGTAGTGTTCAGTTTTTCTTCACCAAACTAGAGAAGGTACTAACAGAATATTCGTGGAATTTCCTTCTGTTTATTTGTGTGGGAGTAGGTGAGAGTTCTTTCTTCAGGACACACAAAGGTGTTGCAGAAGCACCGCAACCATACGCCTCACCCTGCTGGGACTCAGTGCTGGGAAGAAGAGCACGAATTATGCACAATTCATTTGCCACTGACTTCTTCTAACTATAGAACTTATGATGCTACTCACAAATCATAACACTTTAAGAGATTTTCAGAATTTTTATGTAACATATTAAGATGTCTAACGTTATTTTTCTGTTGTGACAAACAGAATGTTGACTTGGGAATATCTGTGTTTCTTCAGTCGGCTATTCAGTGTCTTTCCTCTTTTGTCTTTTGGTTTTGGAGCCAGGTGACCTGAGCTCAAACCCTGATTTTGTCATTCAGCTATGTAACCACGAGCAAGTTAATTCACTTCCCTGAAATTTAGTGTCATTATCAGTAAAGTGGAAAAACGCTTAACTTACAGCATTAATAAGAGAATTCCATAAAGGTAAACAGCAGACAGTGCTTGATACCACGTTTGGTATTCTTTGATACTCATTCCATTCATTCCTATTCTAAGACAGCTGAAATGCCCCCATCTAGGATGTTCTAAATGAGTAGAAGCATATCCTGTATAACATATCTGTATGTCTCTGTTCAATTTAATTCAATTCAACCCTCTGTTGAGCAGCTACTGTGTGCGAAGCATCCTGAGACAGTAACGGCAACAAGAGCTACATTTTCAGTACTTTACTCTGCTGCAGGCACTCTGCTAAGAGTTTCATCACCTTATATATTTTGATTCTCACAACAACTACGGATAGAGAGGGGAGTTATTCGAGACGTTTAGCAAGTGGCATTGTCCTGCCAGTACACTGTATCGGGAGCTCAGGGGAGCCCATTTTACAGAAGAGGTAATTAAGGATTTGAGATACTAAACAAACTCATCTTAGCTAGCAAGTGGCAAACTTTTCAGGACTCTTTTATAAGACTGCGATGCATGTGCTACCCTTGTTAATAAAGACAAGCCCTTCCCATCACTGTGGCTTTTAGTTCTTATTCTCTTACTTGGGGTTCTGTTCTACAGCAAGTAAATATAGTTTTCACAGGTAAGTGCATCCAGACAGCTTTCTGTCAAATGTTCCAAACCAGCAGTTTCTTCATCAGAAATCTTCAATGCCTCCTCTTTTCATTGCCATTGAAGGTTCTGGCTCATGGTGCCTTCTAGCACCTGTTATTATTAGGAGAATTCCAGTGGTACCACACAGGAGCTGTAGCACCAGCAACGCACTCATCTTTCTGCAGACATTCTGCCAGTGCCTCGAGAACATCCTTGGAGCTCTGTTCATTCTTCTGCTGCTCAGATTGTCTATGTCCAAAAGGCTTTTTCCCAATTGTCTGTGTCTGAAAGGTTTTCTCCAGGTCAGAGCTGGACTCCTACATAGGGTAAAGGAGGAAGGGCTGGGTTTAACTGTATTCCCACCACTTATATCTGAGGACACAGGTGCACAGGGCAGTCGGTCACAAATCTGGGTCTGGTGCCCAAACAATACTCATGAACAACATGCTTCCTATTGTCTCATGTTCATATTCCCATCCCAAGTATTAGGCTGGCTTTGTTCACTGCAAATGAAAATGGCTTATTTATGGGGAGGAAAATGGGAGTGAAAGAGCAGATTTTAGGGGGTTGGAAATCACATTGAAAAATAAGCTGACAAATATTGGACATGGATGACAAATGCTCAGGTAGAATTTGGACATTGAGAATCATGCATTTATCTGTGTAAAAGAAATAAGAATGAGTAATATTATAGTCTACTCCCCCCAAATATGATCTTTATAGCATCCTCTGTATATCAGAGTGCAATGAGGGTGTGAATGCTCTCAGGTTTCTACAAATAACTGTGAGCCTTGGGATCTGTTGCCTTACTAACTTTCGTAGCCTATCAAACCATAGTCCAATAAAGGAAACATTCTGCTACCTGGTCAAAATATGCCAGCGTGAGTAGCTTGTCCTCCTTGAAATGTGATGTGACAGTCACAGCTGTAACATGTTACCGAAGCCATCAGAAGGATCAAACCGTAACAAAGAGTTAAAATATCACAAGGGTCATACAACATTTTAAAAAGTCAGAGACCAAGAGTGTACGGAATACAAAGATGAGACAATTCACACTAATCATCACTTTAATCTCACTCGGCTTAATACATATTTTTTCTGCATAGTTTCTTAGGAGTAGCTGCCTCTTATAAAGCTTCTGATCACCTCTTATTTAAGCTATTTTATTCCCAATACTCAGAAACTCAGAAGAAACTCAGTAGAGACAAAATGAGAATCACATCTGGAGCAATTAGACACAGGGTCAGAAACGAAGGCTTATTGTAAGGCAGCGTTATCATCCTCCAAGTGTCTTGCTTTCAGTGTGTTGTGACAAAGTAAAATCTATTTCCACTGTTATATGGCAATAGCTGTTATTTATGAAACATAAAAAGATACTGAAATACAAAAGGGCCTGAAAAGACCAGGGTAAGATCAGATAAAAAAATGAGAAAGAAACAGGCATCCTGGGATGGTAGCTACCCTGCCATGTACTGACAGAAAGGTTGTATATTTTTAGAATATACTGAAAGGAATGGTGCTTTTACTTAGGTTTTTATGGTTTACCACGAGATGCAATTTTCTGGCCTTATATGCAGTTGTAACAAAAGTCAGAGACATTTTATGATAGCTGCCACAGTTCATAAATGATGGGATACACTAAAATATTTATAGAACTGTAAAATCTTGATTTCTCTCTGGTTTAGCAGATGGGGCCCTAAAACTGGTTCCCAGATTGTCACATTTCTTCACCCTTTGATGACAAAGAAGCCTGTTATCAGTTTTCTTCTCTGGAGAACAAGTTCACTAGTGTGAACAAGGTCATACTTTCAGTCCATTTCCTATCTCTGAATAATGTCAATTAAGAAAGATCTGGACAGAAATTATAATTACTCCAGGCATACCCGTGGCATGAGGCTCCAGGTTAGTATAGATAAGATACCCTCTGATGTACTTTTTACTCATTCTCTTGTTTTCATTTCTGGGAAAATTCACTTCCAAAGCTGTGTCACTGACAGAGATAAGTTTCACACCAATATTAAGACTAGTCTGTTAAGGTGGCTGAGGGAATTTCTGCGTCATTTCCTTTGGAAATTGCGTTCTAAGGTAAAATTATTTTTCTGTGTAAGGTAACCACACTTAAGCTCTCTATAATTAAAAGGACCAACTGTAACTTAGTGCAGAAGATAATAAATCCACATTGATAGATCACTAATGGTACTTTTTCTTATTTTAGGAGTTCAATCAATAAAAGAAACACAAACATTTGTAAAATGGCTTTATATGGTAGTTATTTAAGAAGCATCATAGGGAAGACAATCCAAATATGATTTGGATTTTTAGGTGAATAGGTGAGATAGGTAAGTAGATGGATATACAGACAGACAGATAGATGAGAAATAGACTAAAAATACATTTGTTTAAGGGCAGTTTGTAGACAGAGTTTGAAAATTTTTTATTTTTTCTTGAGGAATGTTACTGAAACTGAGTATATGAAATCTCTAGGGTCTGTACACTGAAAGTGGTTCTTTTATTTATAGCAAATAATAGTAAGTCTCTCCTATTGTCTCCATTTTCCATAAAATAAAGTATATACCTCAAGAAATACATTTGAAATAAAAATCACCAAGAAATTATATTTTCATAGATGAAAACAGTGAGAAAGTTCATCTTATCCAGTGGTGTCCAGATTAACAAGAGCATGAAACCTTTCAGATCTGAGTCAGAATCTCAGGGTAGCCAGAGGGGGAACAATCTGCAATCCAACACACTCCTAGGGTGATGAGGATGATTACCTAAGTTTGTGGACCAGGGCACTATCTCACCCTCTCAGCTTGAAGAGGCTTTAACTTAAGCCATTAATTAGGTGCAGATACACTAAATACCTTATTTTTAATTTAGCTCTCTCGAATCTTTCTTAACACAATATTGCAAAATGAACTTAAACTATGTAACAATTTGCCTTGGTGCTATTATTTAAGCGTAGTTTGAAGATAAATGAAGGAGTATTTTTATTACTTCTTTTGGTAAGAATTACATTGGCTATAATTACATCATAATAATTAAGAAAATGTTTTGGAATACTCTGCCTACCTACTTGTGTTTGTTTCTGAATATGCCCAAGTTTTCTGGTGTTCTGCCATCTCTCTGAGAAATGAGAGTAGAGAGCTCCATCAGGCTTCTGTGCGGTGCCAAAGGTAGCTGGCTTAGTCCACCCTGAATAGCCATATGTCACCTCCCACCCAAACTCGCACATCAGGGCACCCTGATATGTATAATACAAAAGTGCTGTGCTTGCTATGCAAACACAGCTTCAAATTAAATCACCTAGCAGCCCTTTAACCAGGTTGCTACCTCTATTTCTATTTTTCTCCTTACCCTGCTCATTACATGCTTTGTACTGTATGGAACCCCCTGACTGTTGCAAGCTTTTCTCCTTTTTTTACAGGAAATTTTATTGCACGTGGCATAGAAAATTGCATCAGTGATAGAGGATTTTTATAGGGATACATAAGAAATAGCAATATATCTCAATCTGAATCAAATCAAATTCAGTTAAGCAACTATTTATCGAGCCCTGCTGTGTGCTGGGTTCTGGGCAAGCTACTAAGGATGTAAAGAAATACAAGAGACTGTTCTTACCTTCATGGAGCTTTTGCTTATGTTTCCAGGATGGGGGTGGGGAGTAGATTGGTCATAATTATAAACAGATAATCTTGAATTCCAAGAAAATCTGACAGTTGTAATGGTGATCTATTGTGCCACCAGCATTAGTGCTTTTGCAGAGGAGATACTAATTTTAACTGAGTTTAACCACAGAAAGGTATATGAATGAACAAATACAGGAATGATTTCAGACCACAGGTAAAGAATTAAAAAAAAAAAGTTATAGAGTTTGGAGAATACAAGGTGAGCTCTGGAACTACTGAAGCCTCTGTTATGGATAGAATATGGCTCCTTGTTTGAGCATGGGTGAAAGTAGAATTGAGACCATAAAGAAAATTCAGCTTATCTTCATTATTCAAGGATTCTATATCTGAAAATTCACCTACTCCCTAAAAGTTATCTGCAACCCCAAAGCCAGTACTCCTTCAGTGCTTCCACCGTCATCTGTGGACACGTGCACAGAAGTCACCCACGCACACCTCTCCGGCTGAGGCGGAACGAGGAACAAGGGGGCACTCCGTCTTCTCGTTTCAGTGCTCTGCTGTAAGCAAGCGTTCTTTTAGCAGTCTATTTAGTGCCACATTTTTTTTTTCATTTTTGTACTTTTTGTTGGTGATTGTGTTATTTAACATGGCCCCCAAGTATAGGTAGTGTTGAATTGCTGTACAGTGTCCCTAAGCTTAAGAGGCTGTGATGTGCCTTACGGAGAGAATGTGTGTGTTAGAAGTTTCATTCAGGCATAGTTATAATGTTAATAGCTGTGAACTTAATGTTAACGAATCCACAATATATATAAAATAAGGTATCTTTAAACAGAAACACACATAAAACAAGGTTATTATTGATTGGTTGACACAAATGTTGTGACCAGAGGCTTGTAGGGACCTAACCCTAGATCTCCCCTAGAAACAATGTCTCAGTGTTTGCTATTAATGATTCAGTGTTCATAGTGACTTTATATTTATTTATTTTGTTTTACATTGCCCAGGTTGATCTCAAACTCCTGGCCACAAGCCATCTGACTGCCTCAGCCTCCCAAGTCACTGGGATTAGAGGCATGAGCCACCGTGGCTGGCACATGGTGACTTTTTAAGCACATCTACCATGAATGATGAGAATCAGCTGTACCTAATGAGAAGCTAAGTAGCCAAATGTTGAGGGCTTTATTTTCTAAGCAATGAGGTCTGCCAAAGAATTTTTAGCTGGGAGACAGGTTAGGAAAAGAGATGGATTCTTGTTAAGAATGTGTACCTGCATCTAGCTTAGTTCATTTAGCATAGTATTCTCCAGGTTAATCCACACTGTGGCAAATAGTAGGATCTCCTCCTTTTTTAAGGCTGAATAATATTACATTATATATATACACACACACATACATGCTATATATATTTTATATACATATATATAATTACAGTTTCTTTATCCATTTGCCCATTGATAGACACCTAGGTTGTTTCCATATCTTGGCTACTGCGAATAAGACTGCAGTAAACACGGGAGTGCAGGTATCTTTACGAGGTGGTGATTTCCTTTCCTTTGGGTCTATATTCAGAAGAGGGATTGCTAAGTCATATGGTGGCAGTTCTGCTTTTAATTTGTTTAGGAAGCCCCATATTATATTAGGGATTTGTGTTCAATAAATAGATTTTAGCTGTTCTTGTCACACACAAAAAAGTAACTATGTGAGATGGTAGATAAATTAATGGGCTTCACTATAGTAATTATGTATATGTATCTGTGTATCTTTATGTATTCTCTAACATCATGTTGTAAACCTCAAATATATACAATAAAATTTATTTAAAAATATAAAGAAAATGTATCTGAAAGAAAAATATAGGATTACTCTAAATTATGAGGGAGGGGAAAGGAAGAAAGGTTAGAGCAAGGAAGAAACAGTAGAAAACTATTGCAATGAATACAAATGCAGTAAATATGATAAATACAATAAATGTATATTTGAGGCCTGGATATTGACTGAGTCCAGAGATCCTCAGAGTTTGAAGGTAGTTGAATGAGGAAACAAACACATTTTCCTCCCTATTATAACATGGGGATGGTGGTTTACTGCTTCGTTCAAAGATTAAATTCTAAGGTGGTCTAAGTATATATCTGCATGTGAAGTGTTTGAGTTAAGAAACAGTGAAAGCCTTTCAAAGAGGTGAAAGGCCATACCGTTCTGAAGGATGAGTGAGAACGAGAGGTGGAATATTCAAGAAAAGTGGTGAAGATATTCCAGGACCATCTGGCAGGGGCAAGCACTTTTCTCACACCTGCAAGAGGGCCAAGGAGAAAGCAACGGAGGTATTAATGTCAGTGTCTTCTTGGTGAACTTACATGATGCAGTGGAATTGTACAAAATACTTGAAGAAAAAATGATATTTCAAGATTTGGAAATAGTTCGGATTCCTGGACATTTTATTTATTATCTACAAGGTTCACATGAATAAACAATTCAAGCCAAGGCCTCTCTTTGCTTTCAATTTTCCCGCTACCTGTGAGATATATATTGACCCCTCATAATCTACTTGAGTCCAGGCTTTACTGTGTCGGGACCAGTTTTTCATTCGAGCCCAGATTCCAATAACTAGCTGGGCCACCTTGGTTAATCACTTAGCCTTTCTGTACTAAATAAGTAAAAATGATTCTAAGAGTTTCCTTAGTTACTTCAACAAATTATTGTCAATCCCTAATGCAATAATAAATATATATATGAAAGTGCTTTGAAAACCTAAATGTAATTTGTAAAGTAACTTTTATGATTTATATAGTGACTTCACAATTGCCGTAAGGTCCCGCCCCCTCCCCAATATCATCTATTTTATCAACATGACATCCCCAAAATAAATGGATTCCTATGGATTTAGTTGTTCTTCTAGAATCCCAGTTAAATTCCAGCATGTCACCTGGAAGGAGTGATGTATTACCACTTCTTAAATGTGGATTCTTTCAACAGGGTGTTTTGTGAGAATAGGAGGAAAGCATTATCCTTGTCATGAGACAGAAAAGTACTGATTGGAAAGGCTTCATTCTTCACAGGCCTTGGTAAGCTTGGAGCAACAGGAAGATGGAGGGACATGTGAGGAGCTGTGGTCTCTGAAGCTCAGCACAGGCTTTGCTGGGGAGGGGTCATGCGGTCAATAGGAAGAGGAGCAAACAGAGTGGGGGCAGGGCTGGATTAAAGTATTGTCACCTGCAAAGGTGTGCTTTTCTTACTCTTATTGAAGCAAACTGTAGAAAATAGCCCAAAACAATGGGTTCAGTACACAGATGAAATTGGATATGCTGTGGTCTGAATGCGTGTGCCCCACTAAAATTCATACGTGGAAACCCAATTACCAATGCGATGGCATTAGGGTGTGGGGCCTTGGGAGGCAATGAGGTCACAAGGGTGGAGCCCTCATGGACAGGATTATTGCCCTTATCAAAGAGGCCATGGAGAGCTGCCTTGCCCTTTCCTCCATGTGAGGGCACAGCGAGAAGATGGCTGCCTAGCAACCAGAAAGGAGGCCCTCACCAAATACTGAGTCTGCCAGTGCTGCCTTGACCTTGGACTTCTCAGCCTCCAGAACTGTCAGCAACAAATTTCTGTTGTCTGTGAGCCACCCAGTCTGTGGTATTCTGTTAGAGCAGCCAGAATGGACTAAGATGAGATAACAAAATTTGTTTGTTATTACATAGGATATATCTGGAAGTGAACAGTGAAGACCCGATGTCTGTAGATTGATCATTATATTAATATTTAATATGTTAAGATAGTAGGCATTCTTTTTGAGATTATTTGAAAGAATTTATTGGAAGGAATGAAAAACATGAGAAATTTAAAAAGAAATTAAAGCACAGGTATCTACCATCTAAAATCAAGACCATTAAAAAACAATGGAAATGTGGAGATGAAAAGATGAATGCCAGTCACACTGCAAGAGAGATATTTTGAGAAGGTATTGATTAACTCCTGGAAGGAAACTAATTTTCCCTTTATCCAAGGAACTCTGCTTGATTTGAAGTTGGAAAACAGAAGTATCTGGCAAAGGAGAAAAGCTTTGCGTGCTGTAGCATAAATAAATAAGAAAATTATAACTTCCGAGAATATTTATTTGGTGCTAGTGAGTCCCGGCAGGGAGTTAGGCTGATTCCATTAGCACAGAGATGAGCTGAAAGGTATGAAATCTGTGTTTCAATGTGAAGGTTGCTTGTTAGAAACCCACAGAGAGTTAAGTAATTATCCTAGATGATGTTGCAGTGCTCACAGGGTGGAGAGTTATAGTCTGCTGTCTTTGGAAGAGATCAACTAGGAAAAACTATTCAGTCATTTCTAGAATGGGTTTGCTAAATTATGTTCCTAAATGGAGATGAACACAGTAAATTTGACAGCTTGGGAACATTAAGCATCCATGTGTCTGTTAGTGTCTAAAGACCCAGTAGATTCATTGAGGACAAGAGTTAATGGTATTACCTGGTTTCTCCAAAGAAATGCTAGTGGGAAAATGAAGTGAGGGTTTCATATCATTACCTCAGCTTTTTTCAGAATGCTTTTGCAATTCAAACTTGTCCTATATAGTGCTCACTTCCTTTACGTTGGCTATGGATACACAGGCAAATAATTAGAGACTGAGTTACAAACACAGTTACATCAGTAATTAGTACTGAAGCCTTGGAAAGAGCAGTTAACCTATCAGTTGTCCTGACTTCATCTATACAATGGAAGAGAGTAGATAACTACCTGTTTGATGAGTGTACCCACAGGGCTGACAAACTTGGCATGCTTTCAATCTATATAGGCAAGCAGATAAATATTATCACAGTCATGTGTGGAGTAGAGCTGAAGGGAAGCAGAATGCATTTTGGTTTGGGTGCACCCTTAATTACTGTAACATCTGCCATATTTTGCAGAAGCTACCCTGGAGATATACCTGAACAAGAACACTCGCCTATGCGGAAATGCAAGCAGACTACAGTCTGGCATGTTGAACAGAAAATAACAATTCATTTCTTAATAAGATAGCAGCTCTTTATCAATTTAATGTCTTTAATAGAAAAAAAATACTCCATGAAAACCAAATATGTCATTACATTACTTAGCTTTCACTGAGAGAACATCGTCCTTCCCATAATCACAGAAAAATGTTGCACCTCTGCATTAAAGAATATTCTTCTTTTTTTCTCTATTGGAATCAAGAGACTACACTTAATTTTCTGATTTATATAATTTATATCTCACATAATGCTTTCTTAATTTCTTTTTTTAGAAAGTAATTTCTTAATTTTTTTATTCTATATTTAGCCTAGTTAGGAGTACTGTGGTAAGCAGAGTTCTGAGACAGCCCCCAAGATTCCCACCTGCTGGAGTGCATGCCATGTGTAGTTCTCTCCCCTTCAGTGAATCTGATGATTAGGTTAGCTATATGAGCCAGGTGGTGGCATAGTCATTCTCATGATGACATTATGTTATATAAGATTTCAACACGGTGGACTAGGGAGAATTTCTCCTGCTGACCTTGAAGAGCAAAGAGAAGGCTATGTGGCTTCTCTAGGAGCTAAAATCGACCCCCAGCCTGACCAGAAAGTAGGGACTTCAGTTGTACAACAAGGAACAGAACTCTTCCAGCAATCTGAATGAGTTTGCTGAGACCCAGGTGAGATGGAATGCACACCTTGACTTCAGTCTGAAGAGACCCGGGGCAGAGGACCAGCCGACCCATGCCCAAACTCCTGACCTTGGGAAACTGTGAGATCGTAAATTTGTTTTGTTTTAAGCTGCTAAGTACGTGGTGATTTGTTATGCAGCAATAGAAAACCAACACTAGTACCAAGTATTTGTATTTTCTTTTCCCAGATACCTTGAAATCACTATGAGTAGTAACTAAGGGTGGGGATACGGGCCAACAATTTGTTGGAGCTCCCAAAGCAGGAGGGATCTGCTGCTAAGCATGAAGGCCAGAGTGGAAAGAGAAAAGTGCAACTTCACATATTAAAACTGCATTTGCTGAAAAAAAATCGCATCTGCACAAGAAGATATTTGGTTCCAGTGTGCTAAAGAAATGTCACAATAGTCCCATAAAAGACTGCAGTAATGAATGCCCCGATATTCTTAAACAGTTTTAATTATACACATAATAGACTAAGAGTTATGGAAATAGAAGCTGTAAAAACCAACGAGTTATAATGAATCTACTACTTTTTCTGGCATTGTCAGGTTTTGACTCTGCATGCATAATGTAGCAAAAGACACTTTTACATGTTCCTTTTCATTCCTAATACTTAACATCAACAGCTTTCTTTTCCCTGTTGCTCTCCAGTTTTCAAATCAGTATTTTCAAAATACTTTAAAGGTTGATTTATTCAATATGATAAATCATAATTATTTCCCTCTGTTGTTGAGCATTTAGACAGCTTCAAAATTTTCATTACTGAAATCAATACTGCAGTGAATGCCTTTGTGCATGTACCATTTTAATGTTTCTGGATTTTTTTCTCATGATAAATTGTGAAAGGTGGGGTTGTTATAACATTCACCTCTTGCCATAGAAGTTATCCTAAGAGAAATAACAAGAATATTGACTTACCTATAAAACCATCCCAGCATATATTTTTAGAGCTATGATCAGTAAATAACAACTATTTTACTCTAGAAAAAGTTTAATTTCTCATGTAGAAAGCATGCCATTTTATCTAATTATCCATAATAGCTGATAGATAACATTACTATACACGTGTATGTATGCATAGACAGAACAGAGATGTTAAATATTAACTGTTCTACAAACAATTCTCAAAAATAGTAATAAATTGCATTTAAGAATGTTTAATAATGATAAAATAATGAAAACCGACTTACACGTTTATATATGCATATGTACATTTTTTATTTATTTAATTTTTTTAGAGATCAGGTCTTGCTCTGTAGCTCAGGCTGGAGTGCTGTGGAGTGATCATAACTCACTGTAACCTTGAATTCCTGGGCCCAAGCAATCCTCCTGCCTCAGCTTCCCAGCTAGCTAGGACTACAGGCATGCAACCACCACACTCAGCTAATTTTTAAAAACTTTTTTGTAGAAATGGGGTCTCACTATGTTGCCCAGACTGGTCTTGAACTTTTGGCCTCAAGCAGTCCTTCCACCTTGGCCTCCCACACACATGTACATTTATAGTTGGAGGGAGGGAGGTAGATAGATGATAGATAGATAGATAGATAAAACCCATGCATTTTCCTAAAAATGCCAGAAGGTGTAATTAGGGTAAAAGACCAAAAAATATGAATTCAATCCTGTTCAATGTATATTAAAGTAAGACTTCTTAATTTGGTGGTAAATTGGTCAGGCCTTTGAAACATCTGTAAGACCCATCAATTATTTTTATCTCTGTTGATTACTAAATTTCAGATATGTATACACACATTATATATACGCACAACTTCTCTATACAATAGAATAGAATATGCAAATTTCTGAGCATAATTGTAAACATTTTGTCCTGTATATGAGATTACATCTGTCAGATTGCTTTTATTATGCATCAGATAATTTCATTCATTGGTCTGTAATCATGGCATCCTCTTTTTTTTCTGAAAAGAGAATCAATTAGAACTTCCACTAGCTTCTAGGAAATTTTGGACAAACCTTGTACTAAAATGATTTTGCATCTACCATTCCAACGTCGCTTGGCAATTAAGGAGCCTGAGCACAATTTCTAGGATGATGAGGATTTTGTGGTTCTCCTGTTACTCTGCTGGAGGAATTAGTGTTCAAGTTAGCGCTTTCTGGAATGACTGTATCTGTACCATACTAGGAACAGAGCTAGCCTCATACGGATGGTAAACCAATGTTTCATGTACTTGAGGTATTTACCTGTTCATCTTTAGGTCTAAATTTAGTATAATGCACACTCCTGGAGAAGACAAAAGAAGAAGAAAAAAAGAGAAACGTTTAGATTTGGTAACAAAATCTAAACAAAATTGCGGGGAAGTATGTTGCTTTTAGGGATGCACTTCTTCCTGTTCAAGCCTCGCAATATCATTTCTCAGGACTATGAACCTAAAATCAGAGAGAAGTTCTTCCCATTGGTTTCCTCTGGATGCCTGCTAAGTATTTAAACACATAACGATAAGAATAGTAGAAATCTATGCATAGAAGATGTCAGCTCTGCTGGTATAAATCAAATACTTTCATTGGAGCCACAATAGGACATGAAGGGATTAGGTATTACACAAGGGTGCAGAATTTTTTCTCCGCCTTCTTCTCACTCCAGTATGCTTCCAGGGATTGATGGTAATTTCTACCCAGAAAGTTGTGATAGATAATGCTAATCACTTCTTATTTTAATTGTATGTGAATAATTCAGCAAAAACCAACCTCTCTACCCCATTAAAACCACCCCCCACTTTCAAACTGTGCCTAGCTGGTAAATCAACTAATTATTATTCTATTCCAGAGGGCATGCAATAATTTACATTTATATGCCCCCCCAAAAATCTTTTTCGTTGCCCCAGTGAAAGCTGGGATATGATTTATAAGGATGCATAAGTTCTGGCACAGATGTCACACAGCCTCAGCATGTGAGAGTGCGCAGTGTAACAGACCCCTCCTCGCGCATACGGGTCCTCTCACAGAGGCAGCGCATGACACAAGGCCAACAGTGCCGACAGATTACGGATTGTTTCAGCACAGGGCAAGAACCTGACCCCTGTGACGGTGAACGTGTTTCGCATTTATCTTCTTAGCAGGTCAATACTGAATGTCATTCTTAGGGGAGGGGCGCTGTTTTGCTTATTGTAATTAGTTTAGTTGCCTTTGTTGACTCTCCGATGGGCTCCTGTATCATAAAAATATTCTTTTCTGGAAGGGTTGGCAGTGTCATTGTATTTGCTCCCTCTTCCCAGACCTCCCCTTCCCACGTTATTCTCTTCCTAGCGAAAAAACAAGACAAAAAGGAAAAAGAAATAAAAGTCTGAAAGATTAAAGTGTTAAAGAAGGGAAAAAATCTATCCCTCTCCATTCCAATCATCTACACATTCTATAATCAGAATTAAAGGAAATAAACATCTCAAGTTTTGTTGGACTTACAATGTGCATACTGCTATGAAATTATTTCTTTTGAAAACTTTGAATAACACTCAGCTTTGTGTATTATGCATTTCTCAGAAAATAATCTCTGGAGATTCTACTCCTTTTCTGTCAAGGTGAAAATGATCACCACAATTCATGTCACTTCCCAAGATGATATGATTGTTATTACTTCTTATTAACTGAACAAGATGACAATCACAGATTGTACCGATTTTTACCCCTTAGGGTTGTAGCACTTTTAACTTCCCATAGACAATACAATCAAATCTATAAAATATGTCTGCACCAAAAAATAGAGCAATACAGGTTGGAAATGTGTTTCATTTAAAAAGTGAAATTTTAAACCATAACAAAGTGGTTCTCAAACTTTAGTTTGGATAGGGATCACCTGGGGTGCTTGTTAAAAACATACATTTATGGACATCGCCATAGACTCTGATTCAGTAGGTTTGGCAAAAAGACCAAGAACCTGCATTTCGAAAAGTGTCCCAGAAAATTCTGATAGGGTGATCTGTGGAATTATCTTCAGGAAAAAAAGCTGTGGGTTTTCTAAAACAGAGATTTTTTTTTTTTGGTCTTTAGGTTAATAAAATACAAGTTTTCTCTCATCTACAAATTATAGTCATTTTTTCTGAAACATGAACTCAATTAGATTTTCAAATGGAATCAAGTAAAGAACATATTATCCTGGATGTCCATCAAATCCACATAACACCTTTAAAAATTTTCAATATATCTTCTAAAAATAACTTTTGGAATATTTTTGTGTGTCTTCTTTTTTAGTAAACCTTCATATTTTCCTTGGATTTTAACATGAACTTAGATAAATCTTTTTGGAGTATGAGTGGGAAAATTAAGAAAATTAGTAATAATATACTTGTATGTTTAGCTTTCTCTGAGGGTCCATAAGTGAATGTCAAGGACCAAATATATGTGTAACTGTATGTTAGGTTTTTCACGCATCCATTCATTCATTGTAGCTTTCAGGATTCCCAGTGTGGTCTATGCCTCAAGAAATATTAACATTTAATATGGGAAAAAGACTCATAGAAATGCAAAACCCCATTTACTAGCAGGTTGTTAAAGAAACAAGTTGCCATCTTTGGATTGGTGTTGTGTCCCTTTAAAGGGAATTAATAGGGTCTAATAGGAAAGCATTATTTCTTTGTTCTCTTTCCAGCCTGGTGAGATAGGGTGTTACAAAGTGGTTGCTTAGTAACTGGCCCAGTATGACCATTTTTCCTCTCCCCATATGCAGACATAGTTAATTGCCAGCTTTTGAGTTATTACAGTAATTTTCTATTTCAGTGACCTTATTGATATAAGAGAGAATTACAGAATTTCTGAAGTCAAATTTTCTGGTCTAGTGCAGCATATGGTAATAATAGTGTATTTTGGGTATATGTAAACTACTCATTAGAAATAAGGGGGAAAAGTCTCAGAAAAGAAGTGTTTACTTAGTCAAAGTCTCTAAGACAGTAGATAGTAGAGTCTAGGAGGTTTAAAACCCAATGTATCTTTTGCCAAAACCCATGACATGCTTTCCCATCCCAACTCGACCCTATCTGAGTTTTGTTTGACTAGCATAATCATTAATTTATTTCCTTGGTATCTTATGACTAAAATGACATGGGCGCTCTTCCTAAAGTTTCCTATTACTTCAAATTATTAAGCAATGCATGGAACTAAATTTGGAATAAGGGTTTTCCATATTATTTCTTCAAATTCCTGGGTCATGAAACTGTAGACAAGACAAGAATTTGTCAGATGTTCTGTTTTTATTAATAGAAGAATGAAAATTAACAAATGCCTCAGCAGTTGAATTCTCCTACTATGACTACATCTTGCATTTATTCCAGTTTTTCATCTATATCAGGAAAATGTTATTCATAGTCTCATTTGACAAGATAGTCTGCCAGCTACTTTCATACTAACGTTGTTTTTATTGTCTTTTGATCTTTGTCCCATGTCTTTTAATGTGCTCTCTATGTTAAATTATTTCTCATATATGGTTATAATTTCTTGACATAGAGATTTATTCTATTTTCAGGTCTATTTAAACTATTTTTTTTGAATAAGGCATTTTCCCATTGTCAGCCTTATTTCACCTCATCTTATCCCACCTGTAGAATTCTGGAGTCTTCTTTAAGCTCTTTCCACTAGAATTCAAGACTACTTATTTACTCTCTGTGAATTAATATAGAAGCTTTCTGTAGCTTTAGGTATTAATCTTACTTCTCCATCATAGTGTTCCTTGGAAAATACGTCTTTGTTTTACAGTTTTCTCAAGAATATTCTCTTATTCATGCTTAAAATTTCAGTTTAAAGCTCTTTTGATCTAGTCACTCTTTTCCTTGTTCCTTTTGCCAAGTGTTCCTTAACTCTGTCAAGAATCCATTATTTTGGCAAAATCCATAAAACCACAAAATCCTGTCCTTTGATAACATCATAATAAGTGGTTCATTTCCATATCCTTGTTCTTTCCTAATTCATAAAATTCCATTGGAAATTATTTTCATATATTTGGATTTTCTACCCAGAACTTCAGAGTCACTAGAGAGTCACTCCTGGTTCTCTTTACACAACTTACCCAACATAAGAAGCGCTTGATTAACTTTAAGATGTCTCTCTGTCAGAAATGCCCCAAAGACTTGGCTTACCTCTGGATTAGCCATGCCAGTCTACATAAGACCAGTTCCTTACTTCTTAACAGGGAGTCTCCAGGCACTATGAATAATCCTCTTCTTTCTCGCCTTGTAACATCATATTCTAAGGTTGTTGCTTATGTCTCAGAATATGTGAATTAGCCTGTTTCAAAAGATACTCAAGTATGCTATGTGGCCCAAGTGACATCATTTCTTCCCATCCTCTTTTATATATGTACATATATTCTTCCTATTCACTACCAGTGAATCTTTCTTAAAGTTCTGTCTTAGACTCCTTTCCCAGTCCTCTCCAGGAGTTCTTCACTCTCTCTAACAACCCAAGATACGAGGAGACTCATGTCTCAGCTCCTACCCCATCAGCTGGAAACTCCCTTATGTTCATCATATATATAACTTATCTGGAAGATAACTAGAACATATTCCTTGCTACAGTAATTTGGCAATTTCAGAAATAGAGTTTTATTATTTGTGCTTGTGCAATATAAAGACATATTCTAATTCTTTATAATTCTGTCTGAAAACTTCTTCTAGAAGCTATCACTCATTTCTGAGCATCTATCCAGTAAGGAGCTTCCTGGATGCTCTGTCTTTATGATAGTTGATCTGCTCCTTGATAGTCTGTGCTGTAGTGTTAGACTTTACCACCAATCAACACAGCAACACCATCTATTTCAATCCAGTGTCCCTGTACTGAGAGACTGTGGAAGTCCTCTCCCTAGAGACTTATTGTACCTTCAGAAAAAGAGAAAAAAAAAAAGAAGGAAGATTCTGTGTTTAGGGGCTCTTGGCATCTCAACACAACAGGGAGTGCCTGTGGAAAGTCTCCAGGGACATTCTTCCTGTCCATATTTGTGTAATGCCAACCAAGGTCCTGCTTTACCTCCTGGGGTCCAGCCTTGCAGGAAGAGGAGATGTCTTCAGCATTTCAAGATGTAAAGCACCATGCCAAGCTTCCCTAGAGGCTCTCTCAACTTTCTATTCTCTGGTATAAACACAGACCTTAGGATATTTTTATCCTACTATTTTCAAAACTTCTCACCCAGGGGAGCCAGCCAGACCTACAGTGACAGGGGAATATGGGTGATGACAGCCTGGGGCAGTCATTCCCACACTACTTGGGCTATTTGGCAGCACAGTTGGGGACCAGAGATCACCCCGTTACATTCATGCATTCTGTTTTGTTCTTGACCAAAGGCTAAAAATCTCAGGGCAGTGTTTGTGTACATGCATATGTGTGTAAGGAATTGTTGAGATTGGTGAAACTATTTCAGACGGAATATTCCAGATTGTTTGCGTAGCTGTCTTCCCCCAAATCTCAGACATTTTAATGAATGCATTTGTTTTAAATGAATGCCAAAAGCCAACGGTCCATGTGTGAAAACCGCAGCTGCAGAGGAGGAGCCCCGCATTTGCTGTGGGCGATGGAAGGAAAGACCACGGTCGCGAAAAGACAAGGAGATATTCCTGCCTCATCTCCAAGGGTAATCCCCAAGCCAGAAGCTTATTTCCACAGAATTTCACAGCGGAGAAGAGTTAGAAATAGGGAGTACTGGAGAAAATGAGGGCCAGGGACTGGCTAAATATCACCTTGTAGAAACAGTTCTTGGGTAATATTTTAGCAAAAAAAAAATTCTCTTACAATTTCTCTAATTGTCCCATGTAGAAAGCTACCTATGTGTCAACTTTTTCTGATAACGAAGTTAATAGTGATGTAATTTAAAGACCTCGGTGACATGTAGTCATTCTTTTATTTTAAATAGGATCAATTCCTATCAGAATGAAAGGGAAAACTTTACTAGAATATATACTATGCAGTAAAATGACAATGTATTTCCCACCCTTCTTTCCTCCTCTCCTGGACAACTTGTGCCTGGGCCTCTGCTTCATACCACATAAAGCCGGGGGCTCAGATAGCCGCATAATTTTCCTGGCCTCTGCTATGGTTTGAATGTCCCCAACAGAACTTTAATTTAATTGCCATTGTGTTGGTATTAAGAGGTGGGACCTCTAAGAGGTGATCGGGCCATGAGGGCTCTGCCCTCATAAATTGATAATGTCATTATGGAGGGAGTGGGTTAGTTGTCGCAGGGGTGGATTCCTGATAAAAGCGAGTCGGGCCCCGCATGCCCACTCCATGCTCCTGCTCCACTGCTCTTCTGACTTCCGCCGCAGCATGGTGCAGCAAGACGGCCCTCACCTTGCATTTCCCAGCCTCCAGAACTGGAAGAAGTAAATTTACTTTCTTTATAAATTATCCAGTCTTGGGTATTCTGTAATAGCCACAGAAACAGACTAATACAGCCTCCATACTCAGTCCACTCACATGTCCAGCTCACACCCATCACTGAACCTATTCCAGCCTTTCCCGGTTTCAGACCTTGCACACTTTTATTCCGTGTATGGTTTGATTTCGCCCTCAGACCTTACACAGAGACAGTTACTTTATTTTGTCTTTGACCTCGGGCTCCTTCCTCTCAAGCATCGTTGAAGCTCACCATCTATTGTTCTGCAGCCCTGGGCATGGAGCTCACTTGTTCTAGCCCAGGTTATTGTAACCACCAAGTAGGCATCCTCATTTGTTTTGCTTCGGTAGCTGCTGTAGAATCTAAACAAAATTCTTCCCACACAGCAGGGGCAAATTTAGAACAAGGGCATTTAGGTTTAGCAACATGGTCTTATTATTCACATTTTTCAGTTATTACAATCAATTCACCACTTTATTCATTCTTGGTAATCTTTTGTCTTCAAATGTTTATATAGCCTGTTTTACAGGCAATTTTGCACATCAAAATTTGATTGAGCCTAAAATTATTTTCAGAGATTCTATTATTTCATCCTTCATGAATATCTTCACCATGGTCTCTAGAAGGTTGATCTCCTTGTGCAAGGTACCCAGAACCATGGGGGCCTCTTGAAAAGTGTTTCTCATTAAATCATCATTGCCTTTGCTGCTCTGGGCCGAGAACCCAGGTTAGTGTTCCCTGAAGACCTTCTTCCTCTTTTCTGCTTGTGTATCTCTGCAAAGGCTGCTTCTCCATTTTCCTCTACACTTGGCATGTTCTGCTCTTTGCTCTTTGTCTATTCCTAATCTGTCCAACCTCCACAAGACAGGTAAGCCAGATCTTTTTTCATAATTCCTTCCCTGGTTGCTGCCACTTCTGAATTCCTGCACTTCTGCTAGTTGACGTCATGTGTTCATATTCACCACAAGCAACTTGATATTGTTTTCCATTGTTTCAGTATATAGCTCATCTCCCCAACTAAATCTTAAGCTCCCTGAGGGAAAGAATTGTGCTTCTTTATTTTTTTAAACATTCTTTACAGTAACTGACACTGTGGCATAGATACCTTATTAAACAGCAAAATATCATCGATAATTACAAATCATAATTTAGGGACAGCCTTAAAACCATCACGAATTCAATATTAGGTAAAAATACATAATTGGGATATTCATGCATTTTGAAGCCTATTAAAAATGTCAGTGCGGAATACAGTCAGTCAATCACGGCGTTCTCTACAAAAGACACTTAGGAAAGGGAACATCATAACAGGAATCGTGATGTGTTTAGCAAACAGGCATTGGTGTGCTGAATGCTGCCAACCCAATGCATTGCTCAGTAAAATGTCTATAAATAAGACAGCATGGAGGAGAAGAGTTAGAGATGAAACGGGCTAGGAGGTGGAAGGGGTCGCAGCTGTTTCTTTTCGTTCATTCCTTGAATTCTCTGTAAATATTGGTGTGGCTTGCAACGTGGTAAACAGCATCCCTGCAAATTAAAATGACGCTGACGTACTGGCAAGAGTACCAGGGGTCTGAGTGTCAGGCAAGCGGACAATGACATCATACACTGCACAAGCTTTCCCTTTGGCTTCCCTCAATGCTCCTAATTCATTTGCTCCATGATATTTAAATATATATTTTAACTGAGCCAACTCTTTTACCCAGAAAATATTCAATGCTTGTTTTAGATTCATTTTTCTGCATCTTTCATTTTGCCACATGAATCTGTACTTGTTCACACTCTCATTTTAAAGTTTGTTTTGTTTTGCAATAAAGTTCCAAATAGACAGATGTCTTCTTGTAGAATTGAAATGACATATCAGTTTTAATGCTGTCATTCTCGTATTTGCATATTTAATTACTTGCATCACATTTTATTAGTATATTATCTGACGAGGAATTCTGACTAATTAATTTCACCTGGAATTGTATGCGAGTGTATGAAAAATTACACTTGGCCATTTGCAGAGACCAGCTGTGTATTAGAAATATCTGATCCCCATCTGCAGGATTAAAAAGAGTGAGAGAAAACAGCTGATTGTAAAAAACAGTCACTTTTCCTTGTGCCCTGAAGGTGTTATTATTGGCAGATATCCTTTATTACTCAGCCTATATTCCAAACATTAACTCAGAAGTTTACTCTGAGCATCGTTCAGTGGACGGCTTTACTTTCCATCATTTTGGTTTCAATTTGTAGTAACGCTAATGTGATTGGGTTCCACCCATACGCAAGCCCTCACTGCCTCGGATTTCAGCCCGACTCGCACACAGCCAACTTCATTTGGACCAAAAATTGTTTTGGCCTAGCTGGCAGCAGAAACCTAAAACAAAAATTTGGGAGAGTGGGGATTTCAGGTTAAAAGATAACCCTCAGGACCAAATGTGGCCTCTTAGAAATGCACCCAAATCCTGCAGCAGGACTCCAGCGCACACATGCATGTTCTCATTTTCTCTTCCTCTCTGTCTCGCTATGTATTTCTATTTGGATTCTTTGTCTACCCTGACAACAGATGGTGTTTTAATAAAGTCCAGTAGGAATATTACTGTGAGTAAACAATGTAGCACATGCCAATTCCATAATTGCTGGGTACTGATTCAGCCTCTTACCTGCTGCATCCAAATTGGGAGGGACCCAACTGTGCTCGCACCTACCGGCAGCGGCCCGCCCGCCTGCAGCTGCGGTGTGCTTCGGCGGCGAGCTCACCGCGGAAGGTAAATTGCGGCTCCTGTCATGCTTCCTGGCACCGGGTCTAGAGAACGCTGCCATCTGGCTTGTCATCAAACATGGTCATTGAATCTCTCAGAGATGAAATAAATGCCTTTTTTTAAAAAAAATCTTGCTTTTTTTTCTTTAAAAAATCGACACATAAAACTTATTATCTTTCTTTTTACAGGCACAGTATATTCTAAAATAATAATCCAAGCTTATTTGAGCAATAGCTTGCACCGCATTGTTTTTTTAATCTCACTGATTCCCACGCTCAAAGGGATTTATAGTCTAAACCTATTATATGCTAATGGAAAATTTAAATTCATTGGCTCTGGCCAAGAAATTCATGCTCTCATTTGTATATCTCATTGGAGAAGGGCAAAAAGTTAGGTTAATTCTCCGAACAGTTTTTATTTTTTTGTAATTGCATAGAGATACATCCTTAACTCTTTTGTATATGTATTTTGAAAAGGGGAACAGGTGAAGCCAATGAAGATTGTAATCCAAATGGATACTATTTTTTCCCTTCCTGATGGGCTCCTCAAACTACCTGCTAACTAGAAGGCTCCAGGAAAATCAAAGCGGCTTTGGCAGCCAGAAAGAGACACAGTCAGGGCTTACTCATTTTGTAAGAAGGCCAGCAGCATGTGATGTTTATCCAAGGATCATATTTTAAGTGACATCCAGTTTCTTCAAATCCTGCTATTTTCAACAGAGTGCTCTAAACACTTTTGTTAGTGCCTACAATTATAAAAATAAACAAAAAGCAAACCAAGCTGCAGAAACTGCAGAGCAGCATTTACAATAGAGAAAGGTTAATGTCTGCTGGCTGACCTACCCAGAGAAGAGCCTCTTGTTTCCTGGTCTGTCTGTCCAAATAAATAAAATATATTAAACTGATATGACACTAGACTATTAGAGCTTATGCCAATTTTTTTCTGATAGAGGCTGCTAACTCCCCAGATAGACTGATTGTTACATAAAATGTTAGGATTGCATCATTTTCCCTTCCGTAGAATTTTAGATAAAATGGTCCCTTTTTTTTAACTTTTTAAGAAGAATCTGAAACACATGCAAAAACAGACAAAATAGTATACTCAAAACTCTCACACATTATCCATTCCCAACAACCATTATCCAAGGCCCTATCCATACCCTATCCCCATTTTCTTCCTCCCTGGTTTATTTGAAGCAGATTCAAATATCCTATCAATTTACCGTAAATATTTCTCTCTCTCTTCCTTATCAATATAAAGCCATGGATCTTTCTTGTCCCTTTTCTATAACTTTTTGTTTTGACTTAACCACAATTTGCTAATGTTTTATGTCTGCTTCATTTGCTTTAATATTCTCTCAAATAAATGCCTAATTTTCAAAATCGTTTGAGAGTACAGTATTTTTCTATCACTGTAACAAATTACCATAAACAAAGTCGCTTAAAACAACACAAGCCTATTATTTGCAGTTCAGAAGGCCAAAATGGGATTTCTGGGGCTAAAAGTATGTCAGCAGTTTGTCTGGAGGGTCTCTGGGAGAATCGGTTCCTTCCCTTTTCCAGCTTCCAGAGTTTGCCTCAATCCCATGGCTTCTCAAGGCTGCCTGTATTCACTGATGTCTATCTCAAAGTCAGCCTTTGTATAACTTTGAACCCTGCTTCTATCTTTAATCTCTTTCTCCTTCTCTGACTCTCCCGCCTCCCTCTTTCACTTGTTAAGAGCCTTGTGATGACATTGTGCCCACCATGATAATCCAGGATAATTTCCCCATCTAAAGATCTCCAATCACATCTACAAAAGTCCTTTTTGTTACGTAAGGAAACATGTTAGCAGGTTCCAAGATTCAGACATCATTTGGAGGCCGTTATTCTGCCTACACAGAGTGAAATGGAGATACTGTACAATCACATCTCTGCTGTCTCAGTGAGTACTTCCTAAGAATGATGACTTTCTCATATATAACTACAGCAAAATCGTCAAAATTAGGAAATTACCTAATCCATACTCCATAATCTAATTTCATCAATTGTCTCAAAAACGTTCTTCATGCGATACTAGGTAAAATCCAGAATCCTACGTAATATGTATTTGTCATGCTTCTTTTGCCTAATTTATATCAAATCCTTAGTCTTTCTTCTTTTTTGTTCTTTACTTTGATATTTTGAAGACTACAGGCCTTTATTTCATAAAATGTTCCATTTGTATTTGTCTATTTTTTTTTACAATTAACTTCAGATTATGAATTTTTGGCAGATGTGATGGTTAAATTTTATGTGTCAACTTGGCTAGGCTATGGTACACAGTCGTCAGGTCAAGCACTAGTCCAGATGTTGCTGTGGAAGTATTTTGTAGATGTGAGTAACATCCAGAATCAGTTGATTTTAAGTAAAAGCAAGTACCTCAACAATACGAGTGAGCCTCATCCAATCAGTTGAAGGCCAAAGAGCAAAACTCTTTGCCTGGAGAAGAGGAATTCAACCTCAAAACTGTAATGTAGGAATCCCACCGGAGTTTCCAGCCTGCTGGCTTGCCCTACAGACTCATATTTGCCAGCCCGACAACCATATTAGCCATTTCCCTAAAATAAATATCTTTATATAAATACAGCCTGTTGATCCTGTTTCTCTGGAGAATCCTGACTGATAGGGCAAAGAAGGTGTGGCAGAGAAGTGACACTGGTCATACTTAGTTCATCCTAATGGGAGACACACAATGTCAGTTCATCCCAGTGCTGAAGATGATGACGTTGACTACTCGGTTAAAGTGGTACCCATTAGATTTCTCTACTGCGAAGGCACTATTTTTCACTTTGCAATTACTAAGTAATCTGTGGAGTCATTTTTAAGATTGTGTACATTTAGAGCTCTTCATGAAAACTTTCCTCGCTAGTTTTGGCACCTATTGACTATATTCTATTCCATTATTCCTTCTATGTTAGTTAAAATTTTACTGTTAGCAAGAGCTTTCCCTTCTCCCCCATAAGGTGATTTAATCATTCTTTGATATACGTATAAATATATGCATCCTCATTCTATTCTATAGAATATTTAATGGTGTGTTGTAGCCAGCTCACTTACACATAAAAACCAATTATAGACCAGCCTTTTTAAATCTGTGTTCAGTGCCAAATAGGTAACTTAAACTCACCCATAAAAAGAGTGTTTATGATATAGAAATCAGCAAATACTGCCAACCAGGGATTTAAAAAAGTTTTTTTCATTATAGAGAGCCAATTTATTAGTGCACCATAGTCTATATAATCCATTCCTATCAATATTTATTCTGATGATCAAATTGTGTGATATTTGACCAGTAGGAGACTCATCAAACTGTATCCTGTATCCTTTTGACATAGCTCCATTAGTCATCATTCTTTGATAATTCTTTGAGCACTTCCTGATTTTCTGGCCTGATATGATATTCTAGGATCATCTTGCACGTTTCCTATTCTAGTCCTGAAATCATACTTTTACTCTAAGGAAATCTTTTTTCTTTTACTGGAGAATCATATTTAGAAACTAAGGTGAGTGCTAGGTCTTTGTCAGTCATATTGGTATGTCATTACTAATTCAGCAGAGAGAGTGCCTATGTAGATATACCTGTATCTATTTTTATATCTATATTAAAACCATAGATTTATTCTGATATCTAAAAATATAATCTAACACCACAGAATAGAGTTTAGTCTTCCTCCTTTCTATATTTGCAAATTTCTTCTCCAACAATGAGAAACCTGTCTCTGATTATCCTCAATATATAGTTAATAATTTTCACAAGAATAGACTATACAGAAATATATATAAATTACAGAAAATAATTTTAGAATTGCTAGCTCCTCTGACTATGCAAAGGAATCCTAGTAACTAAAAATTATTATCCATTTATAGTTCTTTTTAAAGGAATGTTTATATAAAATAAAATGTACATTTTAAATTCAAAATTTCATGAATTTTGACAAATGTATAAACTTATAACTCACACCTCTGTAAAGGTAAAGAACATTTGCATCTCACAAGAACATTCCCTGTGTCCCTTTTCACTTAATCTCCACTTTCAGAAACAATATTTTTTTATCTTTTTTCTCATAATTTAGTTTTGCCTGCTATTGACCATCACATAAATGCAATCATCGATTAGGTAGTATTTTGTGTCCTGCGCTTTACTCAGCATAATATCTGTGACAGTCATCCTTTTTATTGTATGAGTGTAAGTGATTTCTTGTTGTTGTTGAGTAATTCTTTGTATTAATATATCATAAGTTGTTTATACATTTTCATGTTGATTGGAATTTGAGTATTTTCCAATTTGGTGCCATTATGAATGAAGCTGCTATGAAAATTCTCATACAAATGTTTTTTGGGCATAAATTTCATTTATTCTGAGAAATTACCTAGAAGGCTAAGTTCTGGGTCATAATTTTTGAATGGATTTAACTTTAGATGAGAAAAGTAGATGTACCATATTTTCTCTGACCAATATAGAATAAAAGGGACTAGAAGTACCTGCCCTTTGACACTAAAAAACAAGCTAAACTGGACAAAGTATGTGAAACAAGGAATTTAAACACTGGACAGCTCGCTGTATAGGATGGTGATGCTAGGAAGGAAGGAAGGAAGGAAGGAAGGAAGGAAGGAAGGAAGGAAAAGAAAAAGAGAGAGAAAGACAATCTCTAAAACTTCATCAAGGTGCTTTCTGGAGGACAGATAACTAAAGACATCACTAAATCCTGATGCAGTAGGGAAGCAGCGTAAGAGTGGAGCTGGGAGAATTCATCACCAGCAGACTGAGACGACAGCCTCCCTCAATTGAGGAGAAGGAGGATAGCAGGATATAAGATAAAGGTACTAAAGAGGAGGGGGCTGCACAGAGAGAAACCTCCAAAGACCGGCAAGGAAGTCCTGAGAATCTTTGCTGAGTACTAACCTACATACATGTGTAAGAAAACTACCTGAGGCTGAAGAAAAAAAAAAAAGAAAACACCAAAAGGGAGAAGGCTGAACAGCCTCTGCAGCTCACACAGAAATGTGAAGATTTTATGTTCCTACCAGCCAGATCACAAAGTCCTCATCCTACATGGGGTGTTAAGTAGAATTCTCACAAGATTATCACTTTAGCAGTGAGGCTAAATTACTACCCTGGATAAAAACTGCTCTGAACATACCTTAATGATACTTAAAAGCAAGCTTTGCAGGGGTTCAAATATTAATAATTCAAATTAATGTAACTACACACTGAAACAAAGCCTAACATTTCTTAAAGGAACATAACAAAATCCAGCATCCAACAATGTAAAATTAAAAATGTTCATCATCCAGTCAAAAATTATTCAGCACGCAAAGAAGGAGAAAAATATTACCCATATACAGGAAAAAAGGCAGTCAATAGAAACACACTGAGATGGCAGTGACAATCAAAACAGCAGATAAGGACATTAAAATGGCTCTTATGAATAGTTCAAAAATATTAAAGAAAACATGACTATGATGAGGAGAGAAATGAAGGATATAAAAATGACCCAAATGAGACTTCTAGAAATGACAAAAATTATAAATGAAATGGAAAATATTATGCATGAGAATAACAGCATATAAGATACTGTGGAAAAAAGGGCATAGCAGTAGCAAGTACTCAAATGAAGGAGAGATACAAAAAGAGAGAGAGGGAGAGAGACTAAAAAAATAAACAAAACATCAGTAATCTGTATGTCACTATCAGGGAATCCAACACATGTGTATCTAGAGTACAGAATGTGAGAATGGAAGAGAGGGAAAAAATATATTTGAGAAAGAGTGACCAAAGATGTTGAAAATTTTTAAAAACTGTAAACCACAGATCAAAGAAGCTCAACAATCCCTAAGCATAATAGAAAAATACACAAAGAAAAATACACAGAGGTACAATGAATTAATTTGCCAAAAAACACAGAAAAGAAAATAAGGTAAAATCAGCATGAGAAAAAAGATACAACATGTGCAGAGGAACACAGACAAGAATGACAGGAGACTCCTTGCTTGAAACTATGCATACTAGAAAATAATCTAGGGACATCTTCTTTGAGAGGAAATGCTATTAATAGCATTTTCTTTATCCAGAAACAATATCTTTCAAAACTGAAAGGGAAATAATGACTTTTTCAGCAAACAAAAGCTAAAAGAAATTATTGCCAGCAGCCTTACACAAGAAACATTAAAGGAAGTTCTTTAGGGGGAAGGATAATAGAAGTTTAGATGAACAGAAGAAATTGGAAAATATCACAAATGGTAAATACATGGTGACTTTAAACTTTTTTTTCATTTATGATATCTTTAAAAGATAATTGCCTAAACAAAACAATAATAATGTAAGGATCGAAGTATAGGAGGAAATAACATGCACAACAGCAATATCGCAAAAGATACATGCACTGGTATAATATTATTTAAAGGTAAATGGTAATAAGATAAATACATTTACTGTAAGATTTAGAGAAAACATGAAGAAACATTATAAGATTGAAATCTAGCAAAGTATGTTCTCTGACCATAATGGAACTAAAGGAAATTAAACTAGCAATCAATAACAATAATAATTTGAGATATTTATAAATTAGTATACTTCTAAATAACCTAAGGATCAAGTAAGAAATTGAACAAAAACACACAATTATTTAAAAAATTTAACCACTTTGTAGGATGCAGCTAAAGCAGTGTATTATTTTAATCTCCTTATATACTGCGCAAATCCTGGTGTTACTTATTACATCATGGGTCCCTGTGTCCTTTCTATTGGAGAATGACATTCAGAAATCAAGGTATGGATGCTAGATATGCCGGTTACTAGAGGGACAGCATTGTGTCTAGGCCCTCTCAGTGAACAGAGCTATGAAAGTAATGACATATCTGCATGGGAACAACATGTTTACATTTGCATAAATATATGTGTCTCCACATACTTATACACATGCACATATATCTATATCAATTTGTCTATCATATATCTGTATTAAAACTCATGAGTTCACATTGATACTTTAATTTCAATAACTTTCTATTTAATTTGTAACTTCTTCTTTTAAAAGTCAGAAAACTGGCTCTCAGTATCCATAATATATTTATTTATTTGCTTAGTCCTAGAATACACATAAAATAGTTTCAGAATTCCTAATCCAGGCCTCTGTGAAAAATAAATCTTCCTCTAATAATTCACTATTGTTCAGGGTTCTCTTTGTCTTCAGTCTGAGGGCGCAGTCCAAATATTATATTATATTGAAAAAGTTACTTTGGTTAGTTCTTCCCCCAACTTCCTTAACTGTGGCAATGTTATTCATTTGAAATATATATCAGTTCGTTTATTTCTGTTTGTATATGATTTTAGGGTTCTTTCCCATATCTATGTGTCAAGAACTGTGAAGGATCTGAGATTTTAGACTACTTACCAAGCTAACAAATTGCCTTGCTGTAGTTTAATGGATGGTAGCAGAAAAGAAAAGAATCTTGGTTCGTTAAAAAAAGAGAAAGAAAGAAATTCACTACACACAGTGTGGCAAGAAACATGCGCATACTTGACTGCTGGAAGTCAGCTCTCCTAGTCCTCCAACTCTCGCAGCAGCAATGCAGAGGGACTCTGGCGGGTGCTGCACACGCAGTGAGTTTGCATTACAGCTGAGGAACCCTGAGCCTAGAGAACCTGAATCATTTTTAACGGGCTAAAGCAAACGTGCCTGAACTTTGCTCTGGATGAAGACATTATCTTTGTAACATTGTCTTTCTCTTTCAAGACTATTAGATATACAAACATCCAGAACAAAAGAGCCATTATTACATCTGCTCTCAAGACATGCAGAAATGGGGAGATCTATTGAGAATTGTCTCTCAACAATATCTATCCCTCATTTTTACAGTGATTTGCCTTCTGGAAAATGTGAGCTACAAGTATACCATTCCATCAGCCGCTCTGATTATTCTGATCAACACAGGCTAAAACTTGATCCATTCAATTTGTCTTACACAACATTTAATTAAGGCTACTACTGAGAGAACTACAAACAGCAAGATGAGGCCACCCTGAAGCACTGATCTCAACCACCCGGTCAGCAGAACAGATCCGCAAAACCATCAGGGTCTACATTAAAACATCAGGTTGATTTCTCTTTACATTTCTGTACTGGCTTTTCCCCTGGACCCAAAGCATTAAACCAAATAAAGCGAGATGTGTTAGCAATTCTGCAGACTCGACTTTGACCAATGAGGAGGAATTCTAGGCCAATGCTATCATCCATAACAACCCATTCTTTGAGTTGAGGCTGACCTTGCAAGAATTAGGTGGTATCATTGATCACTCAGTTAAAGTAAAGGACAAATTTTGCATCATCTATTCTAATGGGATAACTCCAATTGGAGGTAAAATTGCCCACAGAATAAGCATAAATATTAAGCCAGTTTTCACTCTGAGAAGTATTCTGGGTAACCAAGGATATGCACAATTTGAGAATATTCTGCAAAACTAAAATATATCATAATATATATTAAATATGCATAGGTTCATATAATAATGTATCATATAATTCACATTCATATATATTCATATAAGAAAATTCACTTCAATTCTATATTTTAAATTATTTCCTAAGAAGTAAATCTTACAATTTTTCAAAGGTTTTTAGCATCTATAAAGATAGTCATATGATTTTTTTTCTCCTTAAGTATCATAATGCTTGACTTTATTAAAGGATTTACTAATGATGAATCATCCTTCATTCTTGGAAATTCATTTACATGTAATATAATAATTGATGTTGTTGAATCTCAGTATATGTCATTTTGCTATTTGTGCTCTTTTTGTTCCACCCATATTTTTATTGCTGTTCATGTATTGCTTTTTCCTCTCTTATTTGGGGCTAAGAAAAAAATTTAATTCAACATTTATTCTTCTATTGCCTTTGTAGTTGTGTCTCTGCATTATTTAGTTGCTTCTTTTGATATTATAATGTGCATCTTTAACTCTCTATCTTCTCCTTTTGAGACTCCACTTGATATTATCACATAAGTCTATTTATCTTTTCGATCAGTTTTAATCTGTGTTTTCATGTTGGGTTATTGTTATTCACATATCTCCACATTCACTGACAATTTTGTTGCTGTCTCTGATCTGCTGCTAATTCTATCCAATACATTTTTTATTACAGGTTTTGTAATTCCATCATAGACTTTTCACCTTTACTGTTTTTAATATTTTCAATTTTCTGCTGATACCCACATCTGTTCATTCATTATGGCTATATTTTCCTTTAAGTCCATCATAGACTATATTTGTAATATCTGTTTTAACATCCTTGTCTTCAAGTTTTAACATTTAAATTATTTGTAGTCTTTTCTATTGGTCCATTTTTCTCTTCACTATGAATCATATTTCACAACCCTTCATTCTCCAGTAACTTGTATTATGCTCGAAATTAAAATAATATTTAGCAAGAAGTTTAGATTACAAAGTCTCCCTGTAAAGAGTGTAGAATTCGGTTTTGGTAGGCAATTAAATTACTGAGCAATCATTTTTGACCTGTTTGTACTTAGTTTTTTAGAGTTGGATCTATTTTAAATTTCAGCTTAGTTCTACAGCATGTTCCTTGCAGGCTATGGCTTTTACTTCTTAGGCATGGCTTTTCTGGGTCTCCACTGATTACTCTTGGTGCTTGTTGAGATCTTTGTTCTGGCAAGGCTGGAATTTCAAAGTCTCCTAGCTCTGCATAATCTCTTATATCATTCTCAGCCCTGTGGTATGTGATCTCTTCCAGGCCTTGTGGAATTTTGTGCAATACATATTCAGCCAAGCCCTCAGCCATGTGAATTAGATTTCTGGGGACTACTCTTTTCACAGCCCCCTTTTCTGAAGTCCTCATCTTGCACATTCTGGCCACTTCAGCAGTCCATGATTCTGAGATCTGTCTGCTCAATACAGTAGCTGTGCCACTAGCTCGGGTTCCTCTTCTGTGCACTGTGGCAGTAGAACTGCCTTATGCAGAAATTCAGGGTGATTGTGGATTTGCTTTGTGTCTCGGATTACTTGTTTACCTGCTTCTCAGTTATCGCAGACCTGAGGTGCTTACTGACTAATGTCTGAAAAGAGAGGCTTCTATATTTTACCTAATTTTACTGTTGTTTTTGATGTGAGTCAAGTCTACTATCAGTTAGTCTGTCATGGTGAGAAGTGGCACTCAGACGGTTCTTTTTAAAAACAGAGTAACAGGTGACAGAATAACTAGCTTATTTTGACTAACTGATGTGAGATCTTGGGCAGGTTGCTTATTGTTTGCCTAAGCTTTGTACTTAGAAAGAAGAATTTGATGCGTGATAGAGGAAGCCACCTTCTAATTCAAAGATTTAACATTCAACAATATTTATCAACCTTATATTAAGAAATTCAATAAAAGTAGTGTGCTAAGACATACTGAAAAGATTATTTATTTTAGTTAAAAAAAGAGTTATTTTGGATAATGTCACCTACTTTATATTCATAGTTTAAAAACAACAATTGAATGCGGATAGGCTGGTGAGTATCTTCTCTTGGATTCAAACACATCAGAAAAATTGGGTGAATAGAAGCTACTGTTACTAATATAACACCCAAAGTTATGTCAGGATAGGAAAAAGAGATCAAGTTTTCTTAAAATAAATCATCACTCACTTGCAGCAGAAACATTTGTGCACTTGTTATGATACAGATTCCTAGGCCCCACCTTAGAACTATTAAATAGCATCCTGATTTAAGGATTTTTTAAAATAATAATCTAGGTGACTTTTGTAAAAAATAAAAATTTTGAAATTTATTTTCTAGAAATCCCATTTTATGAAATACTTATGTAGGATTTTTTCCTGCAGCACTTTTTCATTGGTTATATATAGGATTTGGTTGCAAATTCTGACTATTGATCAGATAATAATTTACTCTTTACTTCAATGATAATGAGAGAAATAGCTAATCAGATAAATGAATCTATAATAATATCAATAGGCTAGAAGAAATAATGCTGTTAAATCTCTTCCCTACTACTTAAAACTAGGTATTCTAAATTACCTAATATAAGAAAGCCTAGATAAATCATGACTAATCAGGACTAAATGACATCATAAATGGAGATGTAACTTCACGGTTTTCACCAATCACAAATGGGAATCACAGAAGATCAAATGGTCCAATATGTATGTCATTATTTTTTCCAATGGCCCTTTTCAACCAGGGTTCCTCATATGAATTACATGACACAGAAAATGATTTGAGTGACTATTTTTTCAATTATCTCCCTGGAAAAGTACACAACAATTACCAGTCTGAATGCCAAGGAGGTAAGTCAAATGAGTACATGCCTGAGATAATTAGTGCTTAATTCTTTCATGAAAGAAAAAATTAGCAATTTGCAAAAACTAAACAGTGAGCTGAAAAGAAAAGCGAATGAAAAATGTGCAAGGGGTTAAGACACCTTGCCCACTGGAATCACCAACATCTGAACAGACTAATGCTGTGATCCATTTCCACTGGAGCAAAAGGATGGCCTTCTTCAATGTTTTCCCTATTTTAGAAATACTGGAACTAACCTAGCTGTATGCTACTGAGCATAAGACAACACATACAAAACCACAATTACTTTCCCCTGTTACAAAATAATTACTCAATATATGGTGTCTCCGATTAATGTTAGTGATGGATAAACTATTAAAAGTGAAAATAATACCTATTTTAGAAGAAAATTATAAACTTATTTTTAAAGATTTAAAGATCTTTTATAATTTATAAACTTTTTTTTTTAAATTTTTTTAATTTATTTCAGCATATTATGGGGGTACAGATGTTTCTGTTACATATGTTGCCCTTGCCCCCACCTCCCTCCCTAAGTCCGAGTTTCAATTATGTCCATCATTTGGGTGGTGCACATTACACTCTTTGTGCATG
>CAUYSK010015396.1:0-10504 GCA_963575035.1 Avahi laniger | reverse complement strand
ACACACACACACACACACACACACACACAGGGAAGACCATCATGACCAGAAACCCAAATAAATATAAAAGTTTAACTGTGAAAAGTTTATGAAAGAGAATTATATGTGCTGTGATAGCTTATCACTGGAGAACCTGACCCAGAGAGAGAGGCCAAGGAAAGCTCCCTTCAGGAAGGAACCGTGGAAATCTGAAGGACAAGGAAGGGAAGGATGGAGGGAGAAGGGAAGATGAGCAGGCTGTGCCTTGACCCTGAGGCAGGAGGGGATGGGTGCACACACATATGGGACAGAAAGGAGGCCAGAGAGGCTGGAGTGACCAAAGTCGGGGCAGGGATGTGGGCAAGGTGCGAGGTGCAGCGGAGTGTCGCAGGACGCCAGCACTCCGTAAAAGCAGGTAAAGTGACTCCTGAGCTGGAACACCACATCCTGCAGGGCGCAAGCTGATGTATCCACCAGCGACTCCTTTTCTCTCCCCGCTTGTTTGCCAGGACGTTTGGCAGTTGGTAGAGCCGGAGGGATTGCTTTTCTGCCACAGACGTTTCTTGTCATTTTCAGCTAAGTGCAAGGCAAGCTATCAGCCACGTCATTTCAACCGAGGGCCTCTACACAGACGCACGCACAGACACACACAGGGATGTGCACGCACGGAGATGCAGACACACATAGACACATATGCAGACATGTGCACACACACAGATGTGCACAAACATGCATGCGTGCGCACACACCACAGCCAAAGGCGCAGAATGGCTGGGGGCTCTGTCCCAGCTGCAGCCCTTTGCTCTCAGCATTCCCGGCCTCACCACCATGGTTCAGCTCCGCAGAGCTGCTGATGAGAACCCTCGCTGTCTCTTGAAAGCAAAGCAGCAGCTTCCCTGGAACGTGGTGGTTGGAGCAATGATTGGAGAGGGAGCTCGACATAGGCAGTGTCGCAAGGAGGGTGGGGGTGGCCCCCTTATAGGAGGCATGGGGCCCACACTGCCCCTCACAGAATGTGGCCCCTACTGTGACCACCCTCCATACCCAGGACCGTCTCAGAACAACCCTTCTCCCCAGCAGGGGGCATCGTGGAGGTAACACTGGTCCAGGAATTAGGCGTCCCTGGGTTCCAGCCTCAGCGCTGCAACTTTCCTGGTTGGTAGCAGGCGATTTTCCCTTCTCTGAGACTCAGTTTCCCCATCTGGGAATGGGGGTGATCATGTCAACTTTATTCACTTAGCACATGTGTGTGGAGCCCCTTCCTGTGCCGGATGCTCTTCTAGGCAGTGGGAGAAAAGCAAAGAATACAGGGGTCCCCAGGTGTACGTTCTGCCAGGGAGACAGGCGGTGAGCGAGGGAACCAAGGCACAGGCAGAACCACCTTAGAGCTGACACGTGCTGCAGAGATCGCAGGGGCAAGGTGACAGGGAGCTGCCTGGGGAAGGGGGTCGTCGGGAAAGGGCACTGCAAAGAGGGGATGTTTGAGCTGAGACCTGAGTCCTGAGAAGGAGCCGGGCAGGGGGAGCGCGGGGCGAAGGGCATGCCAGGCAGGGGGAACAGCCAGGGAGGTGGGACTGAGACAGCAGGAAAGAGCAGCACGGCTGGAGCACAGTGAGCGGGCAGGGAGGGCAGGAGAAGGGGCAGAGGAGGTGGCCCGGGCTGAGCTGTGCAGCTCACGGTAGGGGATTGAGATTTGACTCCGACAAGATCTAATCTGAGTTTTTCAAAGGTCTCTCTAGTTGCTGTGGAAAGAGTGGACGGGTGGTGGAGAGAGGGAGCAGCAGAGAGAGGGAGGCGGCAGTTGCCGCAGGAAGGCTCTCGTGGGCACTGGGCAGAGAGAGGGATATCGGAGCCGCTGCCCAGCACACAGCCTCGCACACAGTGGGAGCGCAGGGTCGGGGTCGCGTTCAGGGCCAGCCTCTCACATCCTACCCCCACCCCAGCCACCTCCAGCTTCAGTCCCCACGTCAAACACAGACAATCCCGGGAAGTGAGCAAGCTGAGGATGTCCTCAGACACCAAGAGAGCCTGTGCCCGGCTCTTGGAAGCTGCAGGGAAGCTCCCATGGCACAGCGGAGAGCCATCATCTCAGTCGTGGCAGTGGGCGAGTCCTGGTAATGACCCAGCTGTCAGTCGTGAGAATCCCAAACAGAGAGCAAACAGGTGTAGGGCTGGGCTGCCGTCCGACAGAGGCAAACAAGAAAGGAAAGGTCACCTTCGGCTCTGTCATTTAACAGATGAACGGGATGGAGTTCTGGCCGGCGTGATGGAGGGACATTGTCACCATGACTGCATTCAGTACTGATGACACAGAGTCCGCAGGCGGGAGGGAGCAATGCCCCCAAGACTGGTGGAGACTCCAAGGACATCTTGGAAATGGGCAGAGAGAGCTCACAGAAGAGGGAAGGAAAGGCTGGTTGCTTCCGGATCTCCTCGCAATAGACCTTCCGGCCAGAGGAGGACAACTCTGGGAAATAAGAATTTTTTTTTTAAATTACTCTCAGCACTAAATGCCTCCCTCAAAATGTTGGTCCGATGCCTGCCGGTTAACATCCTTCTCAACCACCCTCATTTCTTTTCCTGAAGAGGTCTGACCTAGGGGTCATAGCCAGCCCACAGCCAGCTAGAAACAGACCTTTCCAAACATGGGTGTAGCCTATTTAAGGCTTCCTTAAAAAGCAGCACTTTCCCTTAAGTAACATTCGGAGGCAAACTCATAAAAATCCAGATTTCTCATAGTTCTTAAGAAATTTTAAAGTCTGGTAAATGTGGGCCCTCCTCGACTGTTACCGAGAGCCTAGAGGCAAGTACCCACAGCCTCTCTTAGAAGGGGCCTGTGCTATCCACTTCACCACAGTCTCCACCTCTCCCTATTGCCTCCGGCAACACAAAGATTCTTTTTATGTCTGAGCAGTTTCTCTGACTTATGTTCCCTGTAGGGATTTGAGTTTGCTGCTTTAATGCTTTTGTCCAATTTGACTATGTATACCACCCCCCCCACACACACACATCCATTTATATCATCACACTGTTATTATACACTTTTGGCTTTATCTCCCCTTCAACCATTCTAGAAGCCTTTCCTGCAGAAAAAGAAGTCTGCAAGACCTGGATTTGAAATTCCAACTGAAATTTCTAGCTGTATAGAGTTAACTTCTGTGAACATCTACATCCATGTCTGTAGAATGAGGGTGACTGCCCATCTCATTGAGAGGAATACGTAAGATAATGTACTCAAAATGCCTGGCACATAGTAGATGCTTAACCAATAGAAGGGTTTCTTTTTTTAAGATGGACAAGGATTTCCTATCAGATCCCCACCTGGGCTCTTCAGACTGCATATTTAGGACCAGTTTCCATATAATGAGGCCCTACTTTGTGCCAAGAATTACAGGGGATAACAATGAAAGACAAAGATGAGCATGAAATGGTCCCTGCCCTTAAAGAACTCACGCTCTAGTTAGGTAGAAAGGCAAATCAATAATCATAATAAAATGGGGCAAGTTCTAAAATGGGGTGAGGGGTGAGGCATTTAAATTCCCGTGGGTATTCCTGTGCCTGAGAACATTGAAAAGGTGCTGAATTAGACAATGAGCCCTTGACAGTGGGCATGGAGTCCAAGTCAGCTCTTGACTCCAGTGTCTCCAGTGGGCCTTGGCACATGGTAATGGGCTTGGTAAGTATTGGATGGATGGATGGGTGAATGGTTGGGTGGATGGATGGATAGATGGATGGGTGGATGGATGGATGGATGTTGGATGGATGTTGGATGGATGGATGGATGGATGGATGTTGGATGGATGGATGGATTGATGGATAGATGGATGGGTAGATGGATGGATGGATGGATGGATGTTGGATGGACGGATGGATAGATGGATGGATGGATGTTGGATGGATGGGTGGATGGATGGATGTTGGATGGATGGATGGATGGATGTTGGATGGATGGATGGATGGATAGATGGATGGGTGGATGTTGGATGAATGTTGGATGGATGGATAGATGGATGTTGGATGGATAGATGGATGGGTGGATGGATGGATGGATGGATGGATGTTGGATGGATGAGTGGATGGCGGGTGAATGGATGAGTAGATGGATGGATGAGTGTCTTCTTAATCCCATCAATGTAATCTTCATACTAGCCTAAAAGAATACTAAAAACAACATCTTGATCTTAACTATCTTCACCATTATCATCATCACCATTACCATTTATTGAGTACTTACTCTGAGCCAAGCACTAGAACATGCATTTGCTCCATATGGCCTCATTTAGTCTTTATAGCAGTGCCTGTGAGGTTGGTTCTTCTCTCATGCCCATTTGGGGAAACTGAGGCTCTGAAAAGCAAAGTGGCTTGCCCAAGATAATCCAGCTTGTGAGCAGCAGAGCTGAGATGTGACGAGCTTGCTCATCACTGCTTGTGTTCTGCGCTGGGCCTACTGCAGACATTGGTATTCAGGGCACAGGACAAAATAAATGCTGCGTCTACAGACCTCTGTCTTGGTTCATCCTCCCAGCCTGGTCTTTGCAGGCGCTTTGAAGAACTATGTCTTCCTTCCTGACTGAGTGCTCTCCCGGCCATGTCCCCATTGCCCTCTCCCCAAGCAGATGTTTTAATTACTTGAAATTATTTTTAAGCAAGGACAGGTAGGCAAATTTCCTCTCCACCCTATACCTAACCTACAAAATGGAAATTGAGTTGCCTGTTTCTTAAAGTAGCATATTGTGATGAAACAATTCCCCTGAAAATATCTCCTCTCTTCCAGATCCTCCCAAGGTTTCCTTTATCAACCATAGGGACTCAATTTCTGTCAAGTACTCAGAATTCCAAAGCCAGTTCATGTGGTGAATGTTTATTGACCACCTATTATGTGCCATACTCTGTTCCTCACACTTAAAAAGAGTCATCAGTAATAACCATTAATGTTTACACAGTGAAGACCAATATACAAAGTGAATTAAAATTTGCAAAGACCTCATCCATTAAGACACTGAAGCTCAGAGGAGGTAAGTAGCTTTCCCAAGATACTGCTAGTAGGCAGGGCTGAAAACTGAATTTATATTCCTGGACCTCAGTCCCTGGGCTCATCATTTACTATACATAGAAAGCTGTCAAAGGCATGAGTGACCTCTAAAGTGGAGGCACCCCTCCCTCTAAATCCTGTGAGGACTTTCCGTGGTTCGTTCATTTGTGCATTGTGTGCTAGCTACTGTGGGTTCCTACCCTCGGGGAGGTCTCACTCTCGTTGGAAAGATGAGGAAGGAAACTACATTACTGTGAAGACCGATGTGTGATGTGCACAAAGGAAGCCCGGTGTACCATGGAACAAAGAGGAAGGTACCAGCCTGGGGAGGGACAGGGCTGGGGGTGGGGTTATTGGGAAGGGCAGACTGTTGGCCCCTGCTGTCCGGAACCCCTTTCCTCCATTCTGAGACATGATATGCGACATGTGTCCTGACCACACATCCATTTCTTCACCGTGCACGTCACATCAGAACCATTGCTAAGAACCAGAGAAGAGAAAGAACGAGTGAACCTTGCCTTTGCTTTCAAGACATGCGATGTCCAGCAGGCAAAACAAGTAAATTGAAAAATTATTACGTTGTGCAATATGAAATTGTCAGTATTTGGCCACTTTTTACCTTCTAAAATGTCCATCGTATGGGGTTCGACCTATTAACATATAGGGTAATGATTTGTTGTTTTGAAGAAAATTTCAGAAGGATATCGTAGCCCCAAACCGGTGGCCAAATACTGCACCCATGCCTCTTCCCCACACATCACCCCACATAGAAGGAGCCGAGGCTGGACCTTGGATAGTAAGGTTGCTGAGGCCTTGAGGGTAGAAACTAAATTACAAGTTATTTACCGTAATTATAACTAACATGATTGAGTGCCTGCTACATGCGGGTAACTGTTTTAAGCACTTTATCTGAATGAATTAATTTAATCCTTCTCACCCTATTAAGTAAGTACTATGATTGCCCCCATTCTATAGATGAGGAAACTGAGTCACATGGCAAGTTATCAAGTGGCTCAGAGCCAGGCTTCAGACACAGGCACCAGGTGCTAGCGCCTGTGCTCGCATCTGCTGGACTGCAGGGAGAGGTAGAGATTTTAACAGTGTTTTCGAGGAGGACAGGTCTTTGATTCCAAGATCACCCAAGAAGGTATTTTTATTAAAGCTCTAATTTTCCTCTTCTGAAATGGAGATACAGAGCTGAGACACCCAACTTTGGGGAACAGATCTGTAAAGACTGTCCATGTTGGAGACAGAGCGGTAGCTCTACAAACCAGGTGGAAATGTCTTCTCTGAGAGAGGGATGAAATTGACGATGAGGGTAGCATCTAATTCCCCCATCAGGAATTAGGGTTCAAGTCCTATTTTTTAACACTGGAAAGAGCCAGAAACTGACCAGACGGTCTTGTATGAGACTTAGGGCACAAGCAGAGCTTTTGGGGACACAAGAGACAAAGTGCAGCCCAAAGTTGGAAAGGAGGCCATTCTCCCCACCTCTGCTCAGCTGTGGCCTGCCTTGCAGGTGGGCAATTAGGATGATGCAAATGGGAATCTTCTTCCCATTCCATTTTCCAACCAGCCATTGCTGATAACTTTGGGCTTCAGCCCTCTTGATAACTCTCTCGCTGGCTCTAATAACCCTTCAGTTAATTCCCTTTGGTTTTCAAAGCATGTGATTATATTATCTGCAAAAAAAAAAAAAAATAATAATAATAACAATAACAATTGTGCCTTCTCAAATAGCTACATCTCTTATTTTAGTGTCCTACTAAAATGCGACTTTGGCTAACCTGCAGGTTTGGATTCTTTATTAGTATTTGGCATTAGTTAAATTAGTTTTACCAATAGCATTTTATTAGGACGAGGAAAATGGATTGAGTTTTTGAGCACAGACAGAATGGCTTCAGGAACAGAGAAACCTAAGCAGAGCTAAGAAGTCCCTGCAGTCGCTTGGGGGTAAAATGATGACATCTAGACTCAGATGCTGCATTAAATGAATATTTGTCGGGTGCCTACTTGTTTAGTGGCCGTAAACAAGACAGACACACACTTGCCCTCCCAAAGCGCCCAGTGTCAGGATGACCAAGGAAAGAAACGAGACAATGTATCTAAGAGGTATCTTGATAAAGAATTCACCAGATGTGGTCTTACAGGCAGGAAACAAAATGTTACTCCAGCTCTCAAAACCTGGCTGTGTAATTGATAATGATCAGGAAATTGTCTGGATTTTTATTAGCTTCTGAAATCTATTACGTTATATTCATCTGAAAAAAAAGAAGGAGACGAGAGCAATGAAATTAGAATTCTTCATTTATGAATGCTTTTGACAATGTGAATTCAAGAGAAATTAGCAGATATTTTAATTTTCTGCTGTCGCGCTCCCGATACCCATCGGGCTACCTCCGAAATATCTCATGATAATTAACGTTTGCCTAACGTTTTTGCAGTTTGCAAAACTGCTTCACATGCATTATCTCCTTCGGTCCCCACACAACCTTGGGAGTTTGCAAAGCAATTTCACTGAGGTTATCGCCCTGGCTTTCTCGGATTCTCATCCCTCATTTCCCTGCGGTCCACACGCCAGCCAAGCCTGTCGTTTCACAGCTCTGCAGACACAGCAATGCTCTCACACTTCCTTGATTTTGCACTTGTGGCTCCCCCTGCTAAGAAAGAGAATGTCCCTTCCTTGCTCGACCACGGAGTGCCCTATTCATTCAGAGAAACCGTGGGCAGGCCAGGAAGGGCTTTCGTTTCCTGGGGCAGCGAGGAAGGTCTGGGCACCGTGGAGTAGAGGGGACGCCCAGTGATGGTGCCCATGTCATGGGTAGACCAGCAGGCCAGTGGGCACGAGTTCAGTCCTGCAGCTGACTGGGTGTCAGTGGAAACAACGATCCCCAAACCTTCTCCTCTCTTAAAAAAGTCTAGCAACTGACACTTTACAGTTGGGCAGACCTAGCTTCAAATTCTGGCTCTTCAGCTTACCAGCTGTGTAACCTTCGGCAAGTCTCTAAATCTAATCCTAAATCCCCTCCTCTATAGAAAGGGTCTAATAATACCCACATTCGAAGTGAAGGGAGCAGCAATGACTATTATACTTATTATAGTTTCTAGCTTATAATAAGAGATTGCTAAATGGAAGCTATTATTTTTATGATTAAGACCACTTCCCTCTTGGCAGAAAAAGGCATCAAATCATTCATCATCATCACCATTATCACCATTACTGCTGCTACTGCTACTATTTACATTTTCTCTTATTTCTAAAGGTGGTGGGGGAGAGGGAACCCACCTACAGTTCCTACTGAGGCTTTCTCTGTCCCGTCTTGGAAATGGTATTCCTGCTCAGAGGGAAAAGGAGGAAGGAAGTTTGTTTTGTCCCAGGCAAGATTACGGGAAAGGATGGGGATGTCAGTCTGTCGTCCCTGATGGCTGGACAAGCTGGTTCATTAGGGACAGAAAGAGTCATCCAGACAGAATGAATGGGCCAGTATTAGAGGAGGAGGGAACTGCATTAGAGTCCGGAGAGCGTGTGGCTTGTTCAGGGAGCTTCGGTGACAGCAGTTTCTTTCAGCTCACGTAGGATGGGCAGGAGGGGCGAGTGAAACGGGATGGAGACCCGTGCAGAGGCCAAGATTCCAGTGGTTTCTACTATGCATCCCATTATCAGTCTCATTTTACAGGTGAGGAAACAGGCACAGAGAAGTTCAGTAACTTTCCCATGGTCACACAGCAATTATGTATCAGATCTGGATTTGGCACCCGTGCTCATTACCACTGAGCCAAGAAGACATTGCTTCTTTTTCTCTGTGACACTCAGGCACGTGTCCTGAAGCCTGAAAAGAAACAAACCCCTCCCAAGTCATGAGGAAACAAGCCACTTTCACCTGCTGAATTCAGCTCGAGCAGGTTGGAGGCTGCTTTCTCTTTGCCACCTCCCAGGGTACAGAGGCGGGTTTTTAGAAGTTCCCAAACATAAAACCATTTCCATATAATTATGCATCCTTGACCTACATGTCATTCAGCCGTGTGCTTGGGCTGGAGGTACAAAAAACAATTTCTCCAACCACAGAAAATTACTTCCCGAGGCCCCCGGGTAATCAGACATTGTCCTCTGGGCATGGCCTGTTCCCCGTCCGTCCACATCTCCCGGTACGGGAGCTGCCACTTCAGCCCTGCATCTGCCGGGAGAACGCAGGTCCCACGGTGGAACAGAACGTCCACGAGGAAGGTGGCCTTGGAAGCGAGCAGCTGGGCTGTGTGCAGCGGAGAATTTTCTAATGTTCTCGAACGTCCAGATCCCGCGGAACCTTCCCTGCATGAACCCGAGAGCGGGTGGGGGCTGGGCCTTATGTGGGAGGATGCGACTCTCAGCACTTCTGCTGTCTCTTGTCAACTTTCATAGACGAGGAAGCTCCAATACCAACCCATATTTGAAAGCTTCACTGAGGTGCATGAAGGACCTCGGTTCCCAGCCTCCACGCTGTGTCCCTTCAGGGATGTCGGTGGCTTGGGACAAAACCAGTAAGCTTCTTACTTAGCAAAACCCTTTAATGCTCAGAGCCCTTTGATGAGCCTCCATCGCCCCAGGACAAATCGGACTCTAACAGGGCTGGGAGCCGCTGGAATCACGTGCTGCGACTGCCCCGCCGTCTCTGGGAAAGGGCGGGCAGACGAAAGGAAGGAGAGGCTCGTGGGGACCTGCTGAGCTCGAGGGCAGCCCCCCCGTGGAAACGCGAGCCCAGCGCGGCCTTCCCTTCTGACTCGCCAAAGAAGCTCAAATCCTGGATTGGACACAAAATACTCCAATTTATGAAAATGACAACTAATTCAAAGGTGTCTGTCACCCAGCATCCATCCTGCAAGCCACCAGTGCCTGCCCTCCGTTCTACGCCAGACCTGCAGCCGCTCAATTAGCCATCTTGCCTCTTGGTCTTTGCACATTCCATTCCCTGCTGTTGGCGCTGTGCTTATCAGTCACTTGACTGGCTCCTTTGCCTCCGCATCCCTGCACAGATGCCGCTGCCTCCAAGAAGCCTACCACGATTCTCTAGAGTAGATTTTTTACCCCTCTGGGCTCCCATAGCATGCTGTCTTCTGCCATTGTGGGGTTCCTCTCTGGGTATCTACCTGGATTCTCTGCCAGGCTAGAAGCCCCAGGAGGACAGAAACCAGTTCCAACGTACTGTGACCTCTGCAGCCTGTGGCACGGTGCCTGGACAGAGTAGCGAGTCAATGTTTGTGGTGGTGGGAAGAGGACAGAGGCTGGCCCGTGTGTTTCGGTGAAAAATCAAATCCGGGCGCGGTGGCTCACGTCTGTAATCCTAGCACTCTGGGAGGCCAAGACGGGCGGATTGTTTGAGCTCAGGAGTTCGAGACCAGCCTGAGCAAGAGCGAGACCCCGTCTCTACCAAAAATAGAAAGAAATTAATTGGACAGCTAAAAATATATATAGAAAAAATTAGCCGGGCATGGTGGCGCATGCCTGTAGTCCCAGCT
>CAUYSK010015393.1:0-66766 GCA_963575035.1 Avahi laniger | reverse complement strand
TATACCTCTGTGCTGAGTTTCGAAGGGAAGGGAAGGGTACAATTATAAAAACATCTAATAAACATGTACATGAATAAACACCAGGACTGACACTTGTCTTCCTAAATGATGTCCATAAAGATCAGGTCTGGCACAATCCTCTGAACCAGATTCTTCCTGGAGATAAAGGATGCTGAAAAGAAGGATTTCTTGTATACAGGTTTGGAAACAGGACAAGGTACCAGGATGTGAACAACAGCATCTCCCAAGCCCCTGCTATGTGGTAGCAGGAGGGCAAAGGAGGGGTGCTAAGTGATGGCAGAATCTGACATTATTGACCCCAGGAATTACAGCATTTGAATCAACAAAGGAGGAACACAATAGGTCTCCATATGAGAGTCACTGATGTGTCCATTCTGACCTTAGAGTAGGTTGACCTCCATCAGCCAGAATGGCCACATTCCTAAGGCATGAAACACTTGCAATGAAGTGTTTGATTTGCATTATCTGGGTAAGGTCTGGACATTTTGCAAGGATAGATTTTCCCTTCATACCCTTCTCACCAATGTGTCTTGCTGTGCTTTTTTTTTTTTGCCCTCCTGCTCAGTGGTGTCTGGCATGTGTATGGGTGTTTTTAATTGGATCCTCTGAAATGCATTTCTGACACTGATTTGGTTACATTATATTCTATTCTGTTATCAAACAAATTTGCTGTCAAACAAAAGATCAATGTTATTGTAATGTCCTACTTGATGGATTAAATAGGGTATTATTCAACTCTTATTAAACAATCAAGAAAAACACACTGGGACATGCTTTCATTCACAGCTGCTAACAAATACAGTGTATCTGATCTGTGATTAAGAAACAAAGCAGGAGCAGTTATTTTCAGATTAATTAAACAAACAAGTAGGATTTAGGGACCAGGATTTTTAAAACCCAGTACAATTCTTTGAAACATGTTTGGAAAAGGACATAATTTACTTTAACTACATGAGTGAACACTTAAGAATATAAAATCTTTCAGTGACGCAATTCTAGATTAATTGCCCAGAACTATCACAGTGCCATAAACAAAACCGTTCCGGGGACAGACCTTTCAGAGGAGGTTTTTTTTTTTTTCCTTGTGAGTAAATGTCCATTTAGAGAGCTTTTCTAAATTTAGAAGCACTGTTCATCAATCATTTATAATAAGCACCGAAGAACTGCACTCGCCTGCCCGAGACGCATCCCCCCTGTGCAAAATACCCCCACAGAGTGGCACCCACTCCATTACCAGGATCTGACCTTTGTGTTTCTCCACGTCACTCTCAAGATGCCCAGAGAAAGCAAATATTAAATCAGTAGAAATCTCTCTCTTATCTCAGTCTGCCTGGCTCTATATTATCTTTAGGCTCCCCCCACCACCCCGGGCACCCGGCTTTACATACAGTTGGCTACATTTTGGCTCCTTCTGTCTGATGCTGTTTCCACTAATGGCTGAAGAAATGGAACATTACACCATTTAACGTGTGTGGGTCACATTAATCACAGAAAATTCTTTTAATGTCTCAGAAGTAACTGTCAAACTGGACATACTGAATCTATTTAAACTAAAGCATGCCATTTTTTATCTACAGTGATCTTTAATTCCCATAAAAGGGTCAAGAAAATGTGATTAAGTGACAGTTTTAAAATGTACTATAATATTAAATAGCTTGATTAAGTGACAACTATAAAATGTAATACAATATTAAGTATCTGGCTATGTCCCAAAAGAACTTTAAAGTATTTTTGAACGGTTTGGGAATTCGCTAACCCATAATGGGTTACTAAGGAATTTTTTTTTCTTTTGGTGGGGCGACATAAAAACAGTTCAACTTAAAACACACACTAAAAACAAAACAAAGAAAAAAAAAGCCTGCAGCACTTACAGATAATGTAGGGTTGCAGAGTCTCTCTTTCAAGGGCCAAAGACTGGGTTTTTAGTAATATCAAGTGATCATTTTAAGATTCTGAATTTGCCGGTGCTTGACTGGAATAGTAATGCCTGCAACATAAGAATAGGATCAAAGAGAGTTGTGGTAGGGAGACCTCACAGTTGAATGGAAAGCCTCCCATCCCACTAGTCAGTGACCTCCCGGGTTACTTCCAGGGGGCCGATCATTAGTTCCCCAGGTGCCTGACTGGCTTTTGCTCCTATGGGAGATAAGACAGGAAACACCAACTTGGCTTGGACTTGCAGCTTGCCAGCTCTCCCGAGTAGAGCAAGCCAGTGGAGACACTGAAATACAAGATGGGGCCCCTAAAAGGGCCCTTGCAGTGTCAGGAGTGTAAATGGGGGCAGTCAGGGGGTCCTCATAGGGGCTGAGTTTGGAAGGAGACAATTGTATGCAATGCCTAGGATAAATGTCTGGACCCGGTGCCCAGGCCAAGTGATCAAAGACATTCATGCCATTACAATTACAATTTGGTAACTCTTCTCCCACAATTATTTGGTCATCTTTTAGCCTGGGCTCCCCCAGAATGCAGAACTTGAAGCAATCATTTTTGTGCTGTTATCCTATTAGGAGGTGCAAGCCCAGGGAGCAGGAGTGAAAGGAAAGGAGAATGAGGCAGGGAAGGAGGGAGCGGCAATATAAGGATGTCTTACCCAACGGGCTGCCACTAAGTCTGACTGGTTGCTTGTTTTTGTAGGACTGTATACCCAGGAAACCATGAACACTGTGTAACTGGACAGTCCCTCTGGGAGGAGAAAGAAACATGGGGCAAATGTCTTCCTCACTGGGCATCAAATCCTCACCACTTCCAGATTGCATATGGCTGGGTGTTGGGAGATCCTTGAGTATTCTGCCTCTCAGTAGCAACAGGGAAGCCCTGGACGGGAGCCAAGGTTGGCCAGGAGGCAAGGTTGGCCAGGTGGAGCCTGAGGGATGGTAATGGGAGGCCATACAGAGCTAATTGCTACAGTGGTGCCTAGAACAAGAAGAGTCTGAGAGGACCTGAAATGGCACCTAAGAGTGTCTCTATCCCAGTCAGAATCAGATGGAACCACTCGGCAGGTAGTAAAATTCACCAGAACGTCTCCATGTGCCCCTGCTGATGGGACATCAATGGAATTTTGATGTATCTTCCTGGCTTTTCTCCCAAGCATAAGCCCCTCTCCATCCTCAGAGAGATGCTGGACTGGATACCATGGACAAGTGCACTCCGTCTCCACTAAAAGCTGTAAAGTAGATGACAGGTTTTGGTAATGGTTAGCAAGTGGCCATACCTAGAGTTGCAGACACGAGCCACATGCCCTTTAATAGCCTCCCAAAGTCCCACAGAGACTCAGGAAAGGGTTGACTCTGACTTCTAAGGACACTCTTCAAGAGAAAGATGGAAAGCTCCGCCAAGTATCACAACTGATCCCACAGTGACAGAGACAAACGGCCATGATACATTTACGTAGGCTCATTCTTTCTCTGGGTGAGCATGAAGCTTCATTTGGAAGATTTGCTCATCTGTCTAATAAATCAGTGCAGAAAGTTTCCTGATATTTACTCAGGACTTTCTTCCCCGTCTTCATTTCCTTCCATGCTCTGATTGCTAACCCTCATACCAGGCTGCATAAATCTCTTCTCTCTCTCCGGTCCCTTTGTCAACCATTAGCCTGCTCCCCCTCTGTCATTGTTCCACCAGACTATAGATGTAACTCTTCTAATCTTCCCTGATAAATCAGGCTCTCAGAATCACTCCTTGTTGCTCCCTCCAACTCCCTGGAGCAGGGATATAGGGCTCCGAGGGCCTGGTGCAGACGTTTCTTTCATAATGGGCCCTGAAAGGTTGTCAGTGGCAGATAATTAGGATCTCACTTCCCGCCACCAAGCTGCATATATCTTCCATGCAAAGAACCCCCATCACCTTCAAAAGAATTAACACATGCAGAGGAGATATATGAGGGGCTGACCGGAGGGTGGGGCCAGCTCTTCTGAAGGCCAAACTCTTCATGTTTTGTGTGAGAGGGAGGCATTCTCTCAGGAGGGGAACTTCAACCCTCTCACACTACTTCATGGTAAAAACCTCACACCGTGCATCTGGACAGAGCAGTGGGAGGAATATCTTTTTAAGTAAATCACTTTATAACCGTGCTGCCCTTTTGTGCTCTACCCTACTCTCTCTTTCCCTGGCGAGATAAAATTGTCTTGCAACGAGAGCTCAAGCATATTTTGTCTGTTTTTTATTTTCCAATTTTGATGATAATTAGCCCACATCACTTTTACACATACTACTCAGTTATTTTTAGTGGTTTCTCAGAAATATCAGGAATGTAGCTTCCAGAAAACTGGGTGGGTTCTCAAATGATATGACATCAGAACACAACATTGTCCCCAGACTCAGCCTGACACAGAGAAAATTCGCAGGCAAGTGATGCACCAGGGTCTGCCATGGCCGGGGGTGGGAATGATACCCCGAGGGGAGGGAGAAAGAAAGTGGGGTGGATCTGAGATGCTCCCCCCACAGGATAAGAGCAGTTTTACTTTTATCCATGTTATATATTGAGGTTCCATATAAGATTTTATATAAAAGAGGGGAAAATAAGTTTGGAAGCCACTGATGCCATCACCCTGTACCTGAGAAAAGAGGCCCAGAGATATTAAGGTCACAAGGCTTGTTAGTGGTAAGCCAAAGTTAGAAGTCAGGACTCCCAATCTCTGAGTTTTTTCACTATTCTTCACCACCCTGCTGCAATATAATCTTCTTCATAATGTTCTTGAGTATTGCATTGGAATCATTAGGAAACGGGCTTATATTTTCCCAGGGACTAGTGTTGATGGCAAAGTGCTCTTCATGGTCTGAGATGCTCCTGCTGACCTGTGCACTTGGAGTGATTTTTCTGATGGTGGGGACAGATGTGCACTGAGTCACCCACATGATCGCCATCATTTGGGAGATGATTGGTGAGCCTCAGGGGTGCGATCTTTGGCCATGAACCTCAGCAAAGGGAACTGACGCCTTGAGGGAGAAAGCACAGCTTGCCCTGGGTCTCCTCAGGGTCACCTCTGGGGCCAAGCACAGAATTTCAGAGCTGGATTGGATCATAGCTGTGCCCAGCCTGACCTCTCTTTTTAAAACTGAAGGCATCAAGGCCCACAAAGGTTGAGTGATTTGCCCACACAGGCTTCTGGATAGAGCTTGACTTGTCTATTTTCCTTCTTCCCTTTCCACCTGGACTAGTTTAAGATCAGGTTGTGGGTCAAGGCATCTGCTCTGCAGACTAAAATTTCCCTTGAGCCAACTGTCCCCAGGTCTAGAAAGGAAAGAAAGGGACATGCAGGGAGTTATTGAGTCTGCTTGCTTCTGACTCCAACTGTATCTTTCCCCTGGAACTTACCAGCAATAAGGATTCAGAGTAACCTCAATATGTTAACTGGTTTTTCTCATTTCATTTGGGTCAGGATTTGGGTGAGGAAGGGAGATGTTATTTATTGGGTGCCCTCATACTCCAAGTCAAAACATCCTATTTTCTAGAACTTACATTACCAACAGTCTGCCTGCTGGCACCTCTGAATCTAGACCAATTTCCCCGTGGAGAATGGAGTCAGTTGCAGTTATTCTTAATAGGAAGTCTAGTTTGGGGCATCATTCTTTGAAATGGATGAAGACCAAAGTCATAGTAGGTTTTGATTGAGATTCCTTTTCTAAGCAGAGTTTTATAAACATTTCTTAAGAGTCCAAACTTGAAACAAATGGAAGGCCTTGTTCCCACTAGGACTTAAAATATCAACATATGTATCAAGGAATCTATTCAATTTGATAAGTCAGTTCAAAGTGACCAGGAAATAGCAACAAGGAGTTAGCATGGAAACCAGCATTTGGTGTTTGGTGAACATAATACACCATCTGTATGTGGGTTGTTCTCTAAAATCCTCAAGTTCTGAAACATTTCTCTTCCCTTTCTGTGTGTGTGTGTGTTTTTTTTTTCTTTTTTGCTAGACATTGGTTTATTTTTAGAGATTCATAGGGCTTTCTCCCTGATTAGGTGAAATTGTCACAGAAAAAAAACAAAAAGGAGTCCACGTAACAAGAAAGCTTCTTGGGCAAAGATAGGATAGGCAAGGGAGGGAAGCCCTGGGGATCATGAGAAAAGAAGACATTAATCAGTAGATTGAAAGTCTCTCTGAGGAAGTCACGCTGCTGTGGAAAGAGTCACTTATTTCTGAGAAAGGCAATAATATTAAATAAGTTTCCTCATCTGGAAGAATGTTACAGAGTTGATGTCAGTGTAACATGAGATAATTATATTTTATACTTCATGAACTGGAAAATGCTATAAAAATACAGCATAGCATTAAAAGAGGTTGTTCAAAACCCTGCAAATATCACAGCCTCCTGAAAGAGTGGAAAAGAGATATTTGGCATGGTGTAGGGTATGCTATGCACTAATTTGCCAGAGGTTTCTTGGTCCGCTTTCCTCTTTATAACTTCATAGAATGTACAAAGCACCAATACAGCCCCCTCCAAGAGCAAGCACCAGCTCTGAGTGGCTGTGTTATCTAAGCAAGATGCCTCCTAAGAGCAAATGATGTATCTGCCACTCATTGTATAATGCCTGAACTTCCCCCATCCTCAGAGGAATGTCTCCTTGTGCTCCTTGAAGATGAGAAGGACTCTCCATAGATGTGAGTGGCTGGAAGGAACTCCTAGCAACTGCGGTGCTGGGGTTTCTGCCCAGCCAGGGACAAAACAAGAGAGGAAGCAGCTGAGTGATGGAGGGAATGGGTGGGGAAGATTTCACTTGACTCGGTACCTGCATCTGAGCAGAGGAGAGGTGGGAGGTGAACTTTGTTTTTTTTTTTTCTGTCTACAAACTACAAATCATGTCAATTATAAGTGAATTAAAATATTATCAACATTGAACAAAGACTGGGCACCTCCCAGAATGCAAACGTTTCTTTATTCCACCAACGTTTATTGAACACCTAGTATGTGCTGAAGGAGGACGAGAACTCCATGGACTTACTGGTGCAGGAAGGCAGGCTGTCCACAAGCCCTAAAGGGCTGGCCAGTGGTTCTCCTTTTAAGTAGCATATGGCTTGATTCTGACATGTAAGACAGGTAAGATTTTTCACTTTTTGCCTGACATCCCATTAGTTCTCTATGTTCTTTAAAAAAAAAAAAAAAAAAAATGGAAGAAAATCAGTTTACTTTCCAGTGCCATTTTAAGTTGTTACCAGTGAGCATCTGGCCTAGGTGTTTTCCATTAGCATGAAAATTCAGGAGGCTACAAAAGGAAATACCTACAACTGAGCAGGGAGAAAGAACCACATCATTCCCTGGCTGGGCAATGTGTCTTACATTTCTCTAGTGTAAATAAAATGATGATTCAAAGAATGGTCCCCATTAATGAGTATCTGATTTAGAATAAGGTAAAATCCATGCTGGGAAGTTGATGAGCTTGATTTTGCTGAATTGCTTCTAGCAGGCAGCTCATATTTATCTGTCCTTTCCTTTCGACAATTGTCACCAGTTGTCTGCTGTTCTTTCTGCTGAGTGGAACGGGAGAGGGCTCGCAGGTTGATTTTAGTTTCCTGTAACTGGAGGTGACATTTGAAAGCTCAAAGCTCTTGAAAAGGTAGGTGATTATTAAAATGTAATGTGTTTCTGTTTTTCTGATTATGACCTCCCAGTCTTGCAATTTGCTGCCAAGCACGTGCCAAAGCTGGAACGCAGGTGGTGATGCGCCTTCCAGGCTTAGAGAGAGTTTAGCCCATATTAACCACAGATTTTTCTCCCTTTCCTCACCCTTATCAACAGTAGACATGCTGAAAAATTAAGATACAGGGAGAGAAAGAGATGCAAGGTTATCCATGGTGCCTTTAATGAAGGAGGAGAAAATGAAAGGGAGAGAGAAAGAGGAAAGGAGAGAGAAAATAGCACGTAATTAATCAGAAATAACACTTAAAAACAATTGGCGCGAAAGCAATGAAGCATTTTCTGAGCACATATTCCATTTGCATTAACCACACATTAAAATTAGTGGCAATTTGCTTCTGCACATTCTCCGTCGCTCCCTCGGTCGGCTCCAACTCGCCACTCCAGTGTGCTTGTTCAGATGACAGCGACTGGAGCAGGCGGCTCTGGAAACCCTGAACGCTGTGTGTCACAGAGAGCAGGAACCACAGCAAGCAAGAAAACAGTTTTTCTGGACATAAAGGATAGGTGCCTTGCACAGGGGCCTGAGACTCACCATCATGAGGACACAGACAGGATGCCGTCTAAAAGAGCTGATGGCAATGAACAGTTAATTCTCCAGTTAGGTTGCTAGGATTGGACAAGCTGGGGCAATTCAAAGAGCAGGAGCTCTGTAGCTAGTTAGCTGTGTGAGGGTTTTTTTTTTTTTGCATATGGAAGCCTCTGTTTTCCCATCTCTAAAGTGGGACTAATACCTATGTCAAAGGAATAAATAACGTTCCTAAGCACTCACAATAATTTCTGCCATACTGTGTACCTGTTATGGAAAACTGGTACTTACTAGTTATGAAACTTTCTCCAAGGGGTATTTTTAAAACTCTGCCCTTTGGTGTTTCATCCATAGATAATTCAAATATTTATATTGAGGCAGATTCCAAGAGAGAATATTCTGCTACATGTAGGCTGTGTCTGTAGGGACAAAAGAATTCATATCCCAAGCCTCCTGCCTTTATGACTGTTTTCTATTCTTTTTCTCATTCACATGATGATATATGTTTATAAATCTCAGACCCACCACCCCTACTCCACCCTCCTGCAAAACAGTATTGAATTAAAACCTGCCAAGTCATTATCCCTTCTTCTGAATTGGGCAAGGTATACAAAGAGCGAGGCCCTTTACTTAAATGCATACAGAGACCAGGGTCAAAATGACTCCATACTAATCCCCATCATTTCCTCCCATTTCAAGAGCAGAAGCCCTTCTCATACACAAAGGACTGGGGTCCCTGTCCCTTAGGAGGCTCTCCTGCAAACCTGGGGTCCTTGTGGTTTTCATGGGCATCTGCCTGGGATGGCCACACACTGTGACTGTGCCGCAGGCGGGTCAGGAATGCCAGAAAGAGCATCACACAGGGCTCCACCAGGGAGCAGGCACACAGCAAAAGCCACGCCCTCTGTGAAATCAGATACATTTCTGCCCCTGGGGGGCCAAGTGGCAGTTGAACGTGCTTATAGATGGCATAAATCACTTGCAGAACTTCAAGAAACAATTAACTCAGACTGAAAATAGCTGCTAAGGTTTCACCTCCTTACGTGTTTACATCCTTTGTTTCAGCTCTGACTCTTGAAAAAGAGAGGATTAAAATTGTTTCAGGGGCCAAGTTGCAAAGAGGAGCCAACACTTAGCTGGGGCGCCTGTTTCACATTCTAAGCCATTTGAATACACACAGGTTTGCCTCTTAAAATAAAGGTACACACCCATCTCACCGTCCCCCAACAAAAACACCAGAAATTGACTAATCTTTCTGAGACGTCAACCTGACAGTTTAGAGGGGTCAATGGGATTCAATACGGAGAAAGTAATAGATAGGTGTGAGAGATAGATAGATGTTAGATAGAAAGAAAACCCCCTTCTAGAAGAAATATCTTCCAGAAAGAAAACAGGCTGGCAACAGAGAAGACTTTCCACCTCTGACCCTCTCCTGTGGCTCCTTTACTTTAGGTGGGATGAGGCACCTCTCCACCACTCAGCTGTTGCCCAACTCGGGAAGAGCCCATGAAAATGCTGAAGGCTATAGAGTGTTTCATTTTGTCAAGAACTATAATAAGAATCATTGCCTTCATTTTTAGAAGAGTGTTTAAGTCTCCGTCTAATTATAAAAGCAACGTAAGTTCCTGGAAAAAATTTGGAAAATACAAGAGGTATTTCAAACCATTAAAATCATCTCTAGCGCTACTCCCTGACCTTTTGATAACATTTCTTTCTGTCTGGAAAAGCCTCACACACAACTGCAGTGGGAAGGGAGCAGGAAGAGGGTCAAAAGTTTTAGAGTACTAGGTAGTGCTCAGGTCTCTGGGGCCCTGCTTCCTGGTTGCCCAGCTGAGACTTCTCAAAGCTGGAACTCGGGGGCCCTCTACTCGGGCCACTTCGTCCTCCACAGGAGGATGCTCAGGCCACATTCTTCCCGTAGTCCCTGTCCTTAAGTTTGCCAGTCTTTAGAAGCAGCTGCAATTGCCTCAGAGGTGGGGGAATGCTAAATCAATATTTAATCTTCTTTATTTGTTTTCTTCTCTTGGAACCCTCAGGATGCTCTCTTTCTATACTCTTTCTTTCTTATTTATTTATCTTTATTGGTATATAATAGTTATATATATTTTGGGGTACATGTGGTATTTTGATAGCTACATACAATGCATAATGATCAAATCAGGGTAATTGGGATATCCACCACCTCAAATATTTATCTTTTCTCTGTGTTGGAAACATTACAAATCTCTTCTAGCTATGTTGCAATATAAATAAATAACTGTTAACTATAATTTCCCTACTGTACTATCAAATACTAGAACTTATTCCTCCTAACTATATTTTTGTACCCTTTAACCAACCTCTCTTCATCCCTCCTCCCCACTTCCCTTCCCAGCCTCTGGTAACCACCATTCTACTTTCTACCTTCATGAGACCCACTTTTGTAGCTCCCATATATGAGCGTGAACATGTGATATTTGTCTATTTGGTGTTACCCCAAAGCCCTTGTCTTACAAAAGGAGTAATTCTTTGGCAGGAAAAGCACAGAACTGGGATTCAGGGGTCCTGGCTTCCCCCCATCCCATACTTAGCTGTGTGATCTTGCGCAAACTGCGTCACCCCTCTGGAGACGAGGGTAGGGGTGCCAGGTAGGAACTCAGTCAGTGGCTCTTCCATGGGGGCTGGGGGGACACCAACACATCGCAACCCCCTGGGGAGCTTTTTCCAAATGGAACACGTAACAAGTTCTATAAATGTTCTCCCAAGTCAAGCCCTTCGTGACTCACTGGGGGTGTGGAGGGAGTGGAGAGGGAGGTGGCAGCAGGTGGGGACACGGCTGCAGGGCTGGGAGACCACAGGCTTCAGGGCAGGAGGCTCTTACTCACGTCTGTTTCTGTTGCGCAGCTGCATCACCCAGGCAACCCTCGGCGCCGGCCATCTGAGAGATTACTAGGGGGAGAAAAAGGGCAGAGATGCTGCTGTGCATCAATTTGGCGGGAAAAAAGCCAACTCTCCTTCTGTCGTCTGTTGCCGTGCTACCTCTTGCCTAGAGACACTGGCCACAGGGGAAGCAGCTAGTCTTTTTCTCTCTCCTCCGGCTTCAGCATCCATCAAGACAAGCTATTTCTCTACTCTGGTTTCTGCTTTTCCTAGAAAGAAAGGAAAGCACATCTCTGGAGTGCTTTATTATTGTTCTTATCATTTCCCTGTGCTCTTTTAAGTTTTTTAAAGTTATCCTCCTCCTTTCCCTATTTTAGGAGGTTGGCAGGATCTTAGTTTTGGGGACCCCTTTGCAAGCCAGATGAAAACCTGTGTGACGTTAGTGGGTGGATAGCATGTGGGATGGCAGAACGCCAGGAAAGGAAGCACCTTTGCCCAGATTATTGTAAAGTCTAGGCCAGCTTGAGTTTAGCAGTCAGTTTTCCATTTAAAAGTATGAAATGCCTTCTACACTCTCACAAGGCATAACCTTGTTACTTCCACCAAAATAAGACTATGTTAAATAACTTTACCATTTAGGATGTTGGTAGCAAGAGGGGCAGGAAACTTTCAGAACCTGTCCCAATTCATTGGGCTAAATAGAGGAACAAATAATTGGAGAAATAGAGCTTAGAGAGACTCCTGATTTTCATGGGCATTTATACTTTTTCTTCTCTGAACGAGAAGAGTTTTGATTCTTTGGCCCAAGCAGTAAGGAACTGGTACCTATTCACTGCTTAGTGATATTTATGTCCTGAAGTTTTATATTTAAATAAGAGATCTTTGATGTATCTACTCAATTATACAACAAGGAATTGAAAACTCCTAAACCAGCAATTGACAGCAACCATGATACAAGTTTGGATGTCAAACTTGGATTCAACAGAGAGTAGACTTGAAAAGTGTTATTAACAAATTTGTCATCATGTTATAGCATCAGATAGTCCAAAAAAGGGGAGGGGGTGTAATGAATCAAAGAAGTGTCAGTAGAGCATTGAGGCTCAAAGCCCATGTCTATCCCTATGTGAACTTGAACAGGTTATACATCTTTCTTGGAGCATTTCTGTTTGCCTATAAAGTGGTAACACCTACGTTAAGGATTGTCATGAAGGTAAATTATTATGACCAATGTTCCACACTTGGCATCCAGACTGGTCAATAAATGCTCAATCAAGGTGACTATCGTTAGTACTGTTGCTATTACTGATATCAGTGCTGATGGCATTCCTTATACCCAAAGTAAGGTAACTGCTAATCATGACAGACTTACTTCAGAGAACTGTGAGAGCTTCAAGTCTTCTTCTTTCCCAGGGTGATCTTGCATTTTCATCTGTGAATGCAACTCTAAAAACCAAATGTAAGTTAAGTACGTGGCAAGTACGGTGTTTGCCAGCAGGATAATGTCAGGTGGGCATTGACTTCTGAATCTGTGCTAGTTAGTGCATTATGGCCTGCCTGAATCACTCATTTTTATCACTTTATTTTACATCATGAGAATTGCACATAGGCCCCCAGTGAAAATGGGTTTAAGGAATTTGTAGATAGAGACCATATGTGAGTTACCATCATACCTTATCACCTGTGGGAAGATGGACAGTTTGAAAGGAAAAAAGACCAACAATTAGGTCCCAAAGTAGAGAGAATTCGATTAAAAAAAATTTTTCCTAGTTTCTTGTCAACCAGCATTCCAGGTTCCATGAAAGGAGTCAGTTCTTCCAAATTAGCATTGGAGGTGTACTTTATGACTTCCTTTGGCGGTCTCTAACCAGATAAGATGAGGGCTTATATACTCAAGAGAAATATTTTTAGGAGGCTATTTTGACTTTGTGTATTTGTGCATTTCAAAAACCACTAATCCGTTAGATCAAGTTGGGTTCTGTCATTAGGGACAAGTGACCAGGTCTGAGCCCAGCCCAGTTTAGAGAGCAGGTTGGGCAGTGCGGAATGTTCCCCATTGATCACCAACAAATATGCTTCTCCCAAGGTGAGAGGGGAACCACACAGCCATTAGAGGTCCCTCTCCAGAGCCAACTGGCATTGTTTATGCTGCTATACTCCCTGTCAGGTCTCCAGGGACATAAAGAAAAGGAAACAGGAATTCTGATCTGACCTCCACAAATGCTGAGGTGTCATCACCTGCTATTTTGACACCAATTTATCAAGTAGTTCTCAACCTAAAAGTGCATCAGAGTTGCCTGGGTGACATGTTAAAAAAGGAGATTCCCATGCTCCCCCAGAAGAGGTTTTGATTTAGTAAGTCTGGGGTAAAGCCTAGAGGTTTGCGATCTTAATAAGAACCAAGAGTGGTTTTTGACGCATGGTATATAAATCTCACTTTTGGGAACATAAGCCTTGCACAGTGGTTCTCAAACCTGAACATGCATTGGAACCAGTTGACTGGTTTATTAAAACCCCAACTGCTGGGCCCAATCCCTAGAGTTTTTCATTAGTAAGTTTGAGGTGGGGCCCAAGAATCTGCATTTCTGGTGGGTTCCCAGGTGCTGCTGCTTCTATTGTTGACAGTGACCACACTTTGAGAAACGATGGTGGCCTACTAAGACACAGAAAGAATATGCCTTTAAAAATCTGTTGGATAAGAAGGCAGGGGGCTCTTTGAGAAAATAAAAGAAGCAAATGGGCATTTACTGAGTATCTGTTGGGAGAAGGTACCTGGAACAGTGAAATCATATTTATTTTCCTAGTAACTATTTTTTTAAATGTTTTTTACAAATGAGAAATCCAAAGGTTGGAGCAGTCACTACATTGTTAAAGATCACATAGACAGCTAAAATATTGTAGAATTTTTTTTTTATTTTAGTTCCCATAGTTACACATGCAGTAATTTAGGGTAGCCTTTGGCCCAGTGAGAAGGTTGCTTTTTGTTACCACCCAACTGAGCCCAGACTGAACCAGTTTTGCCCTGTGGAGGGACAATGACATTCCTGCCACACATTCTCTCTGATCAGGGAACATCTCTCTGAAAAGACAGCTGGATTTCATAGCCTATGTTTCCCATTTCAGGGGCCGGGAAGCTGACCCAGAACAGGGGAGGCACCATACAACTGGCCAGTCAAGTCATGAGCGTTGATCTTGCTGGTTTATTTATTTACTCATTCATTTGTTAGGCAAATATTTTCTAAGCACAACTGTATTTGCCTGGCATTGTGCAAGGCACTAATACTAATAACGAGAGTTCTGGAGCTAAGCCAGTGGATCAGAATTCTGTGCAGTCCTCTCTGCCTGCAAGCTGTGTTCCCGGGTAGGTCCCGTCAGCTCTCAGGGGCTTAGCTATCTCCCTATTAGCAAATGTAAGGAGTGAGATGAGCCTTGGTGATCTCTGAGGCTCCTTTAGTTCTGTATACTTCTGAATTTACAATTTAACCCTCACAATGTGCCTAACCATTGCACCGCGGGGTAGGTGTGTGGAGGGGACGCATGGTGGATGTAGAAGGCAGTAGAAGCAGAAGGGAGCACCTCTGTCCTGGAACACTGAAAACCCGAAATATGCTGACATGACACAGTTGGGAAAAAATGACAATTCAGCATCTCTCACCAAAGGGGGATCCGATCGTACAGCTTCCTGTGGGAGGGGCAGTCAAGGATGGAGGGATATGAATGAGTGAGGAATGGTGAGGGCAGATTGCAGCTGGTGTGTGACCTCAGAAGCAGAAATGTTGGTGATTTTACTTCCCTTCATAGGCCAGAGCCCTCTTTTCTGTGCTGGTCCCATTGTCAGACATCTGTGGGGCTGGATGAGCTATCTGCTTGTGAGTAAAATTGCCAGGTTTAGCATATAAAAATATAGGGAGCCCAGAGAAATTTGAATTTCATGTCAATGACACAATTGCTTAAAGTATATGCCAAATATTGCATGGGGCATACTTAAACTTAAAAATTACACATTTCTGATCGAAATTCAAATTCAGCTGTGTCCTATATTTTATCTGGTGACTCCATTTTATGGGGAATCTTTTAGAACCTGGGCGCAAACAGTGAGGGGACAGCAGCCTCATCTTGTTACACCTTGGCTGTTCCTTACTTCTTGACACATGGCTCGCTCAGAACGCCTACATAGAGTTTCCTCTGGCCTGAGAGGAGAAAGAACCCAGCTTCCCTTCTCCCTGCTGTGCACCCTGCCTCAGGACAGCATTAAAAGCAGAGCATCCTTTGGGATGCTCTTCTCTCCTAAGGATGCGTGTGAGCAGGGTACCACTCGGGAGGATGGCAGCATTAGGTCCCTCAGGGGCTCCCTTCCTTGTGGTCTGGAGGCTCCTGGACATGTACCAAAGCCTCTCTGTCTGCTCCCTTGTGCCTCACTCTGTCGCCATCCTTCTGCAGCTCAATGATGCAGAAACAAGGAAGAGTAGAACAGCTGCAAGAGGAACTTGCTGCCACCATTGGTAGGGATTGTCTGAGCTATTTTTTTCCAGTTCATTTTTTTCTTTTCTTTAAGAAAAAGAATCCCTGGCTTTAATGTCCTTCCAACCTTACGCACCAGGTCTTTGGGTCAGTGTGCACTTTTGTCTTTGTTTCCCCCATCTCCCTGTGTACTCACCTTTGCCCTCACCTCCAAGTCCTTGAGTCCATTGTCAGGAGGAAGTTGGCTTTGCCTGTGACATGGGCTGTCCCCAAGGATGTCTGTGACCCAGAGGTGGATTGAGGGTCCTGTATTAGCCAGAGAAACAGAACAAACAGGATATATAGGGAGAGACAAGGAAGAGGAGACTTATTATGGAAATTGGCCCATGTGATTATGGAGGCTGATTAAGCCCATGATATGCTGTCTGAAAACTGGAGACCCAGGAGAGCCAGTGGCATAATTCAGCCTGATTCTGAAGGCCCAAGAACCAAGGGAGCTGATGGTGTAATCTCCCACTCTGAAGCTGAAGGCCAGAGAACCAGGAGCTCCGGTGTCTGAGGTCAGGGAAAGCGCATGTCCCAGCTCAAGAAGAGAGAGAGCACACGTGAGTTTGCCCTTCCTCCACGTTTTTGTTCTATCCAGGCCCACATTGGTAGGGCAGATCTCCTTTTTCAGTCCAATTCAAATGCTAATCTATTCTGGAAACACCCTTATAAACACACCCAAAGATAATGTTTTATCGGCTATCTGGGCATCCCTTAATCCAGTTAAGTTGACACATAAAATTGACCTTCACAGGGCCTGAGCAGTACAATTCTATATGTATCCTGTGTCATCTTCCTCTGTACAAAGCAAATCACAGAAGTCCTTTGGGTCACACGGTTATATCTGCACCTTCCTCCTTGAGTGATCAAGAGCTTCTGATGGGCAGACAAGCTCTGTTCATTAACTTATTCCACCAACATCTCTTCAGTGGCTACTTCACGTCATAGCAAATGTCTTCAAGATGAAGCTCTGTGTGTGATTGCTCAGGAGATATCCCCTCAAGCCTATAATCTACCATCATGTCTACGGCATGGCAGGGTGGGACCCATTTTATTGCAATCAGCTAGGATGGTCTGAGAAAGGCCAGGGCTGAGCTTTGGCCTGCCTACTAGAATGAATCAAATGCTAGTAACTCCAGGTTGGTGGAAATGTGGCATCAGAAGAACAAGGCAACAGAAGGTTTGCCTGTTATAGCCAGAAGTCAGATGGAGGAGGCCCCACAAACTGGGAAAGGCTGTTAGCAAACTCGGAGCCCAGCCCTTAGACTCGAGCTCAGGAGCAGGGCCTTTCCTGAGAGGACGAAGAGACACCCGCAGAGGAGGGCAGGCCTAAAGGTCCTGGGGAACAGCTCAGGTCTCAGGCTGAGGCTTGGGCATAAGGAGCAAGGCAGAGGCCCAGTTACCTGACGCAGGGCACAGGAGGGGCCTGGCTCTCAGAAACAAGAAAACGTCCTGCCTTGGCAAAACAGGAACACAAGTTGGGAGCCACAGGAGAAGCAAATGATTTGTAGGTGATCAGAGCCTTGAGTTAGAATAGCTTAAACTCTACTTTTCCAAGATCAGAATTGTTCCTTTGAGCACCGTGAAACTGAGCCTGTGTTTGTGGGGTAAGCGACTTTAGAAGGGGGCCAAGTGGGAAGCGGGGAGCTGGCCAGGGCTGCCGTCACTATCAGCCCCTTGAGAGTTTGCGTGATCACAGACATTTAACGAGTGTTTCAAGCACTGAAAATGATTTCTGTCGAGTGCGTCAATCCAATCAGACTAGATTCCTGGGCAAACTACAGGGCATTGAGGTTAAGACTTCACTCGAATTGGAGAAGCAGATGGAGGCCTTGACTCCCTCTGGAAACAGGGACTTGAGCTTAGTCCCCAAGGAAAGAAGGAAACTAGGAAATGACCCTGGAGGAGGCCATCAAACACTGATGCAAATTGAGTTATGCTGCAGACTGGTGTTTGCCACCCTGTAGTGGGACCGGCCTTCTCCAAAATGCAATGGTCTTTGCACAGCCAAGGCATCCGCCTTGGGAGCGGGCCCTGTGGGTGAGTGAAGGGGAGAGGTTCCTGTTACAGGCCTGTAGGCCAAGCAGGCAAGGCTCTCAAGCAGTGACAGAGCAAAATGCCAGCAGGTGCTTCTCTCTCCTGTCCTTCTGGAGTCAGCATGCAAAGAAGCCAGCTGTGTCTCTGGTGATGAGTGGCTGTTATCAAGCTCTCCGGCACATGGAGTCATTTGAGCAGAAAGATCTACCTACGGTCAAGAGCAGGTGAAGCAGAAATGCTTGGTGGCCAGCACAAACTTGAAGGGCTAGCTAAGACACAGCGGAAGGGCAACAGGCATCTGTAGTTTCCTTTGAGAGGGGGGAAAGGCTGGAGGAATGTCTGCAGATCCAGGGGCCGTCCATAGCGAAACAGCTTGCCAACATCTAAGAGAACAAGTGTTTGTGCCAGCAACGGGTCTCCCTGGGCTTTGCTTTACCTGTACTATTCCAGAAAAGTCACACAGTCAGCCCTGGGTAGAAAGAGGACCTAAGCATACACTTAGGCTCAGGTCAATATTTTTAAAGGTCCCTAAGATATTATTTATAGGTGAGCCTTCACTTTGGGGCTATGATTATAGCATATCTGGTTTATAAAGATTCTAAAAATGTATCTTAAGTGTTCCATATATTTATCCATTTCTTGAGACAAACAGCTCCACCAGGTAGACACCCTAGCTGGGCCCATCCCATACTGATGTCTGGGTCCTATAGCTCTGGGACTGGGAGGCAACAGACTCTTCAGTACAAAGCTCTGGAAGGTAGGGTCACTGTTCTTCAGCTTCTCATGCTAGACTATTTGCTACTCCAGACTGGAAAGAGTTAATGCAATGTCTTAGACTAAAAGAGGATAATAAGGTAATAATCCCGAACACCTGCCTAAATCTTTTGACTTTTTATAACTATAATGATAGCTAATAGCTCCGCTTGATTCTCACAACAATCCTGCAGAGGAAGTCAGGTCATTATTCTGTGAGTGAGGGGACTGAGGCCCAGAGGTGTTGTGCGGCTTGCCTGAGACCACACAGCTCACACAGTCCAGGGCTCTTCTCAGCACACAAGGCAGGCTCCTAAAAGTGAAGGCATGTTTCAGATGCTTGGTGGTTTGCTTGTTCAAATCTTTCTTTGCATTCTCCTTTGTGATCATTTAAAAGGAGTAAGGGTGTTTGCCTCGTTCCCTGGGCTGAAGCCTCCACGTGGATCATCTCTAGCAATTTCAGCTTCTGGCTGCTTCCAAGCCAAGGATATTGGTTCTGGAGTCTCTTCTTTACTCTTTTTCATTTTAGTCACAGCTTTAATCCTGGGCAAGAAATTTAATTTTCATTCAAGTTTTTACTGTAGGTAAGATGCTGTTATTAGCTCTTCACTAGTTTAAATCACTTATTCCTTGTCATAAACCTATGAGGGGAAACTACCACCATCTCCATTTTACGAGTATTATAAACCAAGGGCAGGGACACTAAGCAATTGTCTAAGATCACCCAACTAGGAAGTGGCAGAGGTAGGATTTGATTTTAAGCTGGCAGACTTGAAAGTCTTAATTACCATACTATGTCACCTCTCTTAGTCTAGAATAGTGGTTCTCAAACTCTAGTGTGCCTCAGTCTCTGGAGGGCTTGTTAAAACCTGGATATCTCTCAGAGATTCTGAGTCAGTAGATTTGGGGTGGGGCTGGAGAATCTGCATTTCCAACAAATGCTGGAGCTCAAGCTGCTGGTGAAGCCCTCATTTTGAGAACCACTGACCTAGGGGCTCCCGAAGTAGCCATTTGAGGATCAGCCGGGTGAGTTTTTGAAAAATAAAGACTCCAGGGCCCCATTCCTAGGTATTTGGATTTAACAGGTTTTGGAGGAGGGCCTAGGAATCTGGAGCTTTGCAAAGCTCCCCTGGAGATTCTAATGTGCAACCAGATATAGGGACTTCCGGGTTAATCTCCTGATGACCCAGTTTCCAGTTTATAAATAAAATATAAATATTTATTTAGAGATAAAATATTTATTTTATAAATCTATTGATTATTATTACTGTTTTATAAGTCATTACTTTAACTGAACTCTGTTAGAAGTAATCATTTTTTTCCAATGATTCTTTGGGTTTTATAGGCAGAAAAAATATAGAATTATCAAATGATAATTTTTTATCCTTTCTAACAATTTAATCAAAACTATTTTCTTTTCTTATTGCTTTGGCATGGATACTTTTGTAGAATTTGAGACAATGGGAAGGTTAGCTTAGATTTACTTTTCATTGGCAAGACTAAATACACTCTGAAGATTAAGCCACAGAAATAAAGTGAACCTTCATGTTTTTCAGTCTCTAAAACAAGATCTTTAGAAAGGTTAGCTTGCTTTTATAGATTTCTTAACATATGGTTGGATGTATTATTTAAGCTTATTTAACACTAAATAGGAAACAAAGAGGATGCAATTTCCTTATTTAAATAGCCACTAACTGGCTTGATTGCAGAAAAGCAAGCGAAAGTTATTTCTGGAGCACTGAAATAAAATTCACTGACTGAAATTAATTCACTAACTGAAAATAAACTCATTGATAGTGAATATGATCAAGCTTACCTACCTCACCTATTTTTTGCATTGACACTAATTGGTATGTTTTTCACAACTGCAGAAAGAGTATTTTTGTGTAGCACATTGTTTTCTGTGTTCCTTGGGACAGAACTTAAGATTGTCAAACTTAAAAAGAATAACTATTTCTGTTGATAAGAAATATTTAAATATATAAATATTTATGTTAAGGTATAGAAAAATAGGGCTTTAAAACTTTAAAGAAGGTCAGAGTTTAAATGAAGAGATTGAAGCCCAGAGAGCTAAACTAACCTGCATAAGTTCACATATGCGGTAGTGGTAGAAGATAACTAGAAGCCAGATTTCTTGACTCTCTAAATTCATCCATATTCAGATAATTTCCAAAATATGCTTTATAGATAATTTATAATTTTGCTTATTTAAACTATGGTTAATTGCATTAATGGTCATTGATGGTCCCCAATCTTGCTGAATCATCATGATCTCAGACAACTAGTACTTCATAGATCATTGTACTTTGGATATACATTTGAAGTTTTCGGGGTCATTCCTCCAGGAGTAAACCTCAGCCTAGGACCTTCCAGATCGTGCTTGTCTATATCTGGGCAGTGAAGATGCAGGAAGGACTGTCCTCACTGTTCTGCTCAGGGCAGTGTATAATGATAGAAGAGAAACCACCCCTTCTCCCCAAGTCACAGTCAGACAATCAACTATTAGATCCATTCATCCTGGCTATTTTTGGTAGAAACACAATAGTGTTACAAGGGTAATTATTAGCTATTGTCAGAAACTCCTAATTAATCTCTAAAAAACAAGCCAAAGGTTTTTCATATCTATCTTAGCAGATCAAAAAGTGGCTGTCAGACCTATATATTATTAGGTAATCTTTGTATCAGATGTCGTTGTTTAGATCAATCAACATCCATTCCAACTTTCTTGTAGCTTGTTTTTTCCTGCCATACAGTCTGGAAGACTAAAAACTACATTTGTCAGCCTCCCTTGCAGCTAGGATACAGACAAATAGCCTTGGTTCTGCCGATTAGAGCCATCCCACTTAGGATTTGGAGAAATAGGAAGCAGCAGCTATGCAAACAGAAATTGGATCTTCTGGGTAAGAAGACCTCTTCTGTGACAACAATAGCAAATCTCTTGGAGTTCAGGCTCAAGGGTAGTGGATGTTTAGAGATGGGCAGTGGTGTTTCACTGTAACAGCCCTGGAATGTGACTGAGTGTTATCACTGGCTGTTTGGGTTTTGGTTGTATAATGAACAAGCCTGGGTCTTTGTTTTTCCTGGAGATTCTATAATCTTCTTAATATTCTTTAATATCTCTTTCTGCTAAAATTGGCTAGACTTGACTCTCTTGATTGAACTAAGGACAATTTATATAATCTTAGCAATAATAATCATAGTTAATGATTGCATTACAATGCATTTGTGTAACATTATTATATATACAAAATAGTAGTAACATTATTGTAATGTATCTAGCCTATTATGTACCAGGCAGTCTTCTAAGCACGTTTCATGTATTAATTTATCTAATCCTCACCTTTATCCTTAAGAATTTAGTACCATTATTCCCATTTTAAAGATAAGGAAACACAAATGTAGAGAGAATAAGATGCCTAAGGTTACATAGCTAGCAAGGGAGAGAGGTTCAAATTTAAACCCAGGTAATTTGGCTCTGCAGCCCATAACCTGACTGCCCAGGGCTCTGCTGACCTGCGAGTCTTATGAAATAAGTATTATTGTTACCATTTTGCAGAAGCAGAGGTGAAGTACATTCAGTGAGAGTCAATGACAGCCATGGTTCAGCTGGTGAGTGACAGGGCATAAATGGACCAAGACCTCCAGATTCCACATCGAGGGGTCTTTCTCCTACACTCACTTCTGGTCAGACTTTCACTCTATTACTTACTTATCCATTCATCTATTCACACTGTCAATTACTCATGCATCTCTCCATTCACTCAGCTGTATTATTCCTTTCAAAATACTATAGTCTTTTCCATTTGTGGAAGAATATGGAGTTCATCGTTCTGGGGCCTCTCCCAATAATATGCTGAGACTCACACCTCATTTCCTTTGGGGTTCTATGGGAGTGTAGCATGGCCCATAAAAAACACCATCTCTGCTCATATCTCATGATTTTTACAAATTAATGATCTAAGTAAAATGGGCCATTGCCTTTAAAACTGTGCAATAAAAAATGATGATAAATGCCAGGTTGAGGATCATAATGGAAAAACAATTGTTCGGGGTATTTTGCTGTGGTATGGTTCTCCAGCCTGAGTGCTTTAAGTAGAGCTGGCTAGGTTGTTTTTTTTTTTCGTCGGGGGATTCCATGTTCAATGCCTTGGGTGTTCACACATGGCTGGGTACAGAATTAGAACTGCCTGTGAAGTCAGAAGAGGCTTAAATCGGAGGCCTGCCAATAGGCGTATCAATTAGACAGTGACCTAGAAATGCTTGCAAGAGTGATTTTGAGCTCCTTTCTGTCTCCTTAAGGGCTCCTTCCCTTCTTTCCTACCTTCCATGATTCCTTGGTAGAAATTTGGAAGAGCTGGGATTTTTGCCAAAGAAGGTTTAGGAAAACAAACGTTAGCTGCTATATCTTTGAGAAATAAATTGCTCTGTGAGGCAAAGGAAAATTCAAAGATCTTGGGAGAAAAATGAAGCCACAGTTTCAATTATAACTGTTACCAGGTTTAGATTCAACTTTGGGCCAAAGTGTCATCCAGACAGATGTTCTTGCAATTTGGTTTCCATAATAAATGTTGTACTTGTGAAAATATTTTAATGACATCTCGGCACTTTACTAGCCCTCAAATTCTAGGAGATTTTCCAGGTCAGGCGAGGACCATTTGCACCATCTCACCCAGTGACCTTTTTCATTCTTCTGGGGCTCATGGAGAACATTAAACTTGCAGATGCAATTATTGCATAATAAAGTATTGATTTCCTAAGAAACCCTATAACATTTGCTTCTTCATAATTAGCATTTACAAGGAATACTTCCAAGAACTTTTATAGAGAATTAACCACCTATTACCACTTGAATGAAACAGTGTTTTAGTTAAAGAATAAACAACATTAGAAAATAGCTTCAATTTGCTAAACTACAAATTAGATGCACATCATGTATAAAAATTCTGACAATGTCCTAGTTCAGATTTTAAAAGAGTCTTGATGTGTGATATAAGCCATTCTGAAAATGTCATCTGAAGGCAAATTGAATTATCTTCTCACAGCTGATATGGACTTTAGTTTTGCTTGGCGATGGGATAACTTACTGACTCATCTCCTGTGGACTGTTGTCATCTGCAAAAGCACCAGAAAGAAAAACAATGCACAATTGTAAAATGAAAGTTCCCCCAAAGTCAAAGAAATGTTCAAGTACAATTTAAAGATAATTTCTGCTATGTCAATAACTGAAGTTATTTAATTCTCCGAGTGAACAAAGGCTATGAAGACTTTGAATATATTCAGAAGAGGAAAGAGCAGATTTATAAATAAGTCATCCAGACAGGATGTTTTTCTATGTGTTTCTGGTTTGCTCCTGTTGAAGTCAAGGGAATGTTTTCATGTCTTTCATATGTTCAGTTGAAATTGTCTCCCAAATGTGTTGAAGTTAGCTCTGGGGGAACTTCAGGACTGCTGGATCTTGGGGAATAGTGTGCTAACATTAACAGAGCACCAGCCAGCCTGGACTCCATTTCTAATTACACCACTGATGAGCTCTGCCACTTAAAAATATTGCCTGTCTTTAACTCTGTTTCAACTCTGCTGACTGGGCAGCAACTTGGCATTGGCCTTGGAATCAGGGAGATGTGATATCACTTATTCCTTCTGTATCTCCCAGGGGATAGTAGGAGGCGTTCATTCAATCAGCCAATTGATTTGTCAAGTTTCTCCCATGTCCTCAGTGCTGTGTTGAATGGGGTATGGAATCAAGGCTGGAAAGAAGACATAACTCCATCCTCAAGTCACTGACACTAACAATATGCTGCATACCTGTGCACAGGTGATAAATCATGTGTAACTACATGGGTGGAGTTTTGGCTCATGTTGTTCTCTGAGCCTGGAAGGTCTTTCCCTTATTTCTTCAACTGACCAACTCGAATCATCCTTCAAGATGTAGCACATATCCTCTTCCCTTCAGGAAGCTTTCTTTATACTTAAAGCTCATAGCTTCAGTATTTTTCAGATTATGTTAAAATTATCTTTTTATGGGTCTAGCTCAATTATTATTAATAGAATCTGGTTCCCTCAAACAAGGATTGATTATTTCCCCTTCATATTCTCTTTAAAAGATAGTCTAGCAATTATCTTTTCATGGTATTGAATGAACCCAGGCAGGGAGTCATGCCCATCTTCTCTGCACAACTATGGCACACAGTTTTCCTGATAATATGGAGCATATAACTACTCTAAATTATAGTTATTTGATTGTGTCATCTCTTCTAATACACTGAAGGGTTAGTGATGCTTTGTAGCAAAGACACATGTTTGAATCCTGGGCCTATCACTTATTAGCCAAAGGAATTGGGCATTTAATTGTAACAATATTTATTTTATAAAATTATTATAAAATTTAAACGATATGGAAAGTGCTTAACAGTGTTTGACAAGCCATGTATATTAATTAGTTGTCATTTTCTGTCCCCTTACTCTCATTGAGGGAGAGAAAAATATTTAGAATGATGTATCTTTCACATGGTAGATATTCGGAAACAGTGGATGAAAAGATATAAAGCCAATTAATTATACAGACAATCAATAGGATAGACATTCAGACAAAGGCGGTCACTGTGGGGGCTCTAGTTCTCATGTACACAGGGTGTGCTAAAGGAATACTAAAGGCTGCACAGGATTTCCAACAGTGGCACACTAAGAAAAATCACTACCATTTATTGAGCATTTATTTTGTGCCAGGCACTATGCAAACCACTCCATATGTCTCATTTAATCTTCACAATAACCCTATCAAGCATTATTATAATTATTATCATTTTACAGAAGAACAAACTAAGAATTGAAAAGTTAAATTCTTTTTTTCAATTTTATATAGGTAATGTATTAGTCAGCTATTGCCACATTAATGCTGTAACAAACCACAACAAAACTTAGTGCCTTAAAATGATGATCATTTAGTCTCACGCTCCTGGGTCTGTGGGTTGGCTACAAGTCAACCGGGCTAGGTGGTGTCCAGGCTCTGGGCCCTGAGTTCAGGGCCTGTTGTATCTTCCTTGGTCCAGCAGCTGCATGGAGCATGTCATCTGCTCTGGATGAATACTTCAGGGGCTGAGGCTGAAGAAACCACAATTAATTAGGGCATGTTCTTATTGTGGTATAGAATAGGAGCACAAATGAGCAAGCTCAACTGTGCAAGCACATTTAAAGTACCGTTCACGTCATATGTGCTAATATCCCATTGGCCAAAATAAGTCACATGGCCAACCCCAAAGTCAAAGGATGGGGAAGTTCATGCTACCCACCATTAGGTGATAACAAGAATGTGTATATGTCTTTTCATTATAAGAGTGTGAGGAATTGGGACCAACGATTCAATTCCACAGGTAATACCTAGCAGAGCCAGTATGGAATCTATATCTGCCTAACCTCAGAGTACTCTCAGAGTACACCACCTCCACAGAGAGGAAGGTGGCTTCAGATGAAGGAGCAGCACACAGAAAGGCACATTAGAAGGAGAGTGAGGAGATACTCAGCCTGCAATGAGGAGAGTAGTGGAAGCACTGGAGTGGCCAGAGTACAAAGAACCCCAAGAGCAGTGACTGAACTGCATCATCTAGCAAACACTCCTGATTTTACTAGAGAGCCGGTACTGAACTCTCAGAGATCCCTGGTGACATGGCAACTGTTTGCCCTGAATTTCAAAGTGCCAGTACACCCAGTTTCTGCTAGCCTATGTGGTTCATCTATGCACATTAGGAAAATGTTTCCTATGTCAGCATCACAACAAGAAAGAGATGATAGAGTTGAAAGGGTTTAATTGAACATAATTGAATAAAGGACCATTTATGGCCAGGGAAAAGGGAAGCCACAAGAGACGAACAGGCACCCAGGAACCAGCAACAGTGAAAGCCATTACTGTCCCTAGGCCTGAAGGACCAAGGGGAGGGAACAGTTTTTACTGGACCTAATGAGAGCTAGAGCTGTGGAGGAGGGGCTGCCAGCAAGACCACAGCCACCGTCCCACTGTCAGAACCATGGTGAGAAATGGGACAAGGGGTATGGGACGGGGAGGAGACGGGTGGTAACAGAGGAAATAAATAACTTGACTTTTCTTTTCCCCCATCTTTCTCAACTCCTACTGGTGATTTTTGTTAGCCAAACCCACCTAGGGGCCAGAAGACAAGGGAGCATCACATGCATTGTTTAGAAGCCACCATCTGGAGTACAGAGCGGGACAGAAAGAAACAATGAATTGGATCTAGGGAGAAGGAAATGGAGAATAATCAGCTTACGGCCCTCTGGCCTGACAAATTAGAAAAAAATATTTCTTCTGGGAAGATGCAGTTCTAAGGATTAGTAGCTTAACAAAAGTACCCAATGAGGAAACGACACAGTCAGCCTAGAGGCCAATGACTTCGTGGATGGAGACCAGACTGGATTTCAAACCCCACTCACTTCCTAGGTGGGGTGCCCTGGTGCCAGGTAAGCTGCACAATAGTATGCAATAGTCCTGTCATATATATTAGCATAGGAAGCATATCCCCCCAAATATGGTTGTGGTAGGAAGTTGGAAAAATGGGTCTTTAAGGCATCCTTGAAGTAGCTGAACCTCTATCACTAAGAGAGTGAAATAGATTTTACTGTCTTGCCTCCATCTACTGAAGCTCATTTTTCCAGATAAGACCCTACTACCTTGGACTTCTCTGGAACCTGTGAAATGCATGTTTCATCTGATATTATAGAGCCATTGGTTTAAGAGGTTTGAAGAGGGAGAAGCCAAGTTCACACCTGCGAAATGATCATTTCAGATATCTTTCAGTCTTCACTCATCTGCACAAACAAGACAGCTTTCCTGTTCTGAGAATGGTGGATACTTGCCTGGGCTCTCAGGCTCCCTAACTCTTTGAGAGGTAAGAGTGTCCCCACCTGTCTTCCTTTTTCTCATTTATTCTGAAAAAGCTGTTCTTGGCGGGGTCTCTTGGTATGCAGAACTGTCTAGCTGTATCTCATTCTTTGCCAAAAAGAAAAAAAAAAGAAAAAGAAAACCCCAAAATGTTAATTGGGTAGCTGTACTATGGGTTATCTACAAGAATTTTTTTTTGAGCATTATAATTACACTTATTTAATTATTTATTCGGTTAAACATAAATGAGTCTCTACCACATACCAAATACTGAAGTTACTGAAATAAAACAAGATCTCTGTCCTCAGGAATACACCAAAAAAAGTACACCTTAAATTCTGGATCCTTGAGCTAAAAAGAACTTAAGAATTCTACTAAGTTAGGCCCTTACTTTTCAGCAGCTAAGTTATCTCCACTTCATAAATGACTCATGGAAGGGTCAGAGAGTCAATAGTTTAACTTGTCCAAGGCCTTGTGGCTGCTTAACAGTGAAGACGCTACAGCACTGTTCTTTCTCCCTTGCCACACTTTCTTGGTTAGCAGAGAAAGGTATTACCCGTGGATGTGCTGAGAAACTCCCATCACCTGGCCAGGAGTTACCAGAGGCTGTGTCACCTCATTCACAAGTGGAACCATAAACAGGCTGTTCTTGTTAGACGTTGCATGGGGTCTATAACACTTCAAGATTTAATGGGAAAATCTGGAAATATGCACTTGGTAGTGATCTCATTTTCAAAGCCAGCTCTAAAGCCTGCAGTGAAAAGTTTCTGGCTTAGACGTATTTCATACACCTCACTCTTTGGGCTAAGAGAGGAAATGGCTTTTGGCTCACCTGGTAGACCAGCTGTCTCTGGGCTGCTGGGCTTGGTTTACTTCTTGGCTGGCGGGAGGCACTTGACAACCTCTGGCCTGGAATGAGATCCTGAGCTAAATGATATAGTCCTTCCTGAGAGATGACCAAGAGTGCCTGGCCTCCCCGCGCCTCAGCCACATGCTTGTACCCCAGTCCCCCTGAAACAAAAACAGAATCTTGCTCCACGACAGTGTGGTTATACTTAGTTACATAGCAGTGTAATTAATGCCACTTAATGTAAAGTGAAAACAGAATCTCTGCAGCTGCCAACTTCCTCTGGCTCAGCCAGTACTATATGCTGACTTCATTTATAAGCATTATTTTCTTTTTCATCATGCTGATTGCAGAAAGAAAATCACTCCAAGAAAGAGAAACAGACATCAGACTTCAACTGACAACATACTAAATACAAAATTTAGATTGCAGGTATTGATTTCCATCTAGCATCATGCCAATTGCTCCATAAAACTGAAGCCCTCCTGACATCTTAGTCAATGGTCAATTAGAATGCATCAGGCCCACGAGCTCTGGCCGATCTCAGGTAGGGATCTTGGCTGGAGTCACATTTCCTATTTCTTCAATTCATTCCCTACTGTCACCCCAGATTGTCTGTGAAATGTCTGAGAAAAGCTTGATGAAAATAAACTTTTGGTTTCTAGTCATGTAGTCATGGCTATAGTTTCATTAGCAAGGGCCTGGCTTCCCCTGTAGGCATGTTCCTACATTTCATCTACTATGCTTGGGTGTGGGATCCACGAGTCAGCAATGCCTGGATGGAGCATGGCCTGTTGGGCCACAGTGGAAGGCACTGCTGTCTGCAGAAATCTTCAGAGTCAGAGCAAAGCCATTTCATGCTTGGAAAATAAGAGCTTTTCAATTCACCCTTGATAACAACAGAGAAGATACGAGCTTTTGCATAAGCTTATGGTCAGGGAGAATTTGATTTTTGTTCTCAGTTAAGATGCTAACTAGTCTGTATAGTTTGGTACTGGAGAGGTAACAGGGAAGGACTTGCAAATCTGTCATAGTTCATATGTTAATTGGAGTCAATACTATCTCAGAAAATAGATGAGATCTGACCAGACACAATGGTGAACTCTGAAACATCCCTTCTAGTCAAAATTCCAGATTCAGCTCTAGCTCTGTTGAATAATTCTTAATATATCAATTGCCCAGAAGCAACTTGCTTTCTGCAGTGATGACACAGACCTAGGGAAGATTTTTAAAAATCACCATGAATCATATCTGACTCCACCCTTCAACATCTTTGTCTTTCTCTCTGTTCCCTGTCAAGCAAGTGGGAGCTTCTCTAGCAGGGCAGATACCTCTGGGTGGGAGAGTGGATTGGGAATCAGGCCATCGCTGGAAGTGAAACACCACCAATAATTAAATTAAGCTCTTTGTCGACGCAAATTTTCCAAAAGTACTGGAAATCTCTGAAGAGTGCAATTAGAGAACTCTGCTCGTCAACAATTGGATTTCCCACATCTTGCTTTAAGTTTCAAGACATATGAAAATGGTAATGTCTATTGTTATATTTAGAGAAAAGATGGGAAAATTCCAAATCAGGCTCCAGAGAAAAACAGCAAAAAATGCCTTCCACTCTCTCCCCCAGCCCTCTGCACCCTAACTGGGGTGTCGTTAGAGATGTATGGTTTACAGCCTCGGTAATCAATGACATTCTATCCTTCATCTTCTGGGCCCCCACACCCAGGCAGGGCAGAGCCAAAGCAGGTTTCCAGAGCAGCTGAGATTCATGCAGGGCGAGTCACAGATTTCCTTGTAGTTATCTCCACATCAGAGGAGGATATCCGTGTCATCTTGAACGTGTGCTCTATGATGGGATTCAACTATACTCATGCAAAACCTAAAATGAGGTCCTTCCCTAAGCAAAGGAGACAAATTTCCTTCTCCGTGCTCTCTCTCCTCTTGTGTATCATTCCTTTTCTCTTTGCCACCAGCCCGTCTGCTATGTAGTCCTGTTGAATTTTGCCTGATCCATATCCATCCACCTCCAAAAACTTTCCTTCTGTGCTTTCTCCCAGTCTTCTCTCTTCCAACAAAGCAGGCGTTTTTTTGGTATTTTTTTTTTTTCTGTTTTCTTAGTTCTTGGTCCTTTCAACTCAACCGATTAACTGATTTAAGCTGAAGTATTAGTGGCTAAAAGTGGCTTAAAGTGATAATCCAGCCAGATAACATACTTCTAAGAGAGTAAAAATTTTGTTGTCTTAGCTACTAACATAATCTCTTTTCTTGGAGAAGAAACTGCTATTGTTGGGGGAAATTACTTATTAAGCCATACAGGGTAGAAGGTGAGACTCTGAGGACAACAGTTTCAACAGGATCTCATGTTTTTTAAAAGACCCTGAAAGTGCTTTGCATGAAAGACTAAAAGAAACTTGTGCTTTGTTCCTGAGAAGAAGAGGAGAGAATGGTTGGGTAGAGAAGTATGGTGGAGGGAGGAGGACATGGCATGAACTTGAGCTCTTTGTGAGATAAAGAATGAGTGACATTTCCACTTGGGAATGGGGCAAGGCAGATGTTAACAATGAGTGTCCAATATTTAACACTGTGTTCATTGTTGCAGTGTAAACTCTTTTGTAACTCCCTCCAAACCTTCATTTATACCTACTAGACACACAAAAACTTTTGGTGAGTGTGTTTGTACACACCCATGTGTATATACAAAATGCTGCAAAAACAATAGAATTACAAAAATTGAGGCTTTCTCTAAGGTAGGAGTGTGTGACCTGCAGAATGAGAATAACTAAGGGGTATAGGGATAACCTTAGGGGTTTGGGACTCCCTGAAATTGTGCACAAACTTTGTGCATCAAAACAAAAATGCCCTCATTTCCCTCTTACTCTCAGAGGGGCGGTTACTTCTCAGAAGTGATGAACTCTGCTGCTCACGAAAGTGTGAAAACGTAAGAGATCAGAACTGAGAACATTGAAGTTACTCCATCTAGGTGTAGACCTAGGCCCTTTTCTCTTTTCAGCCTATTCTCTGTCCCTAAAGGATGCCATCCATATCTGTGGCTCCTTTTGTGATCTACACACGTCCTCCCATGGTCCAGAGTCTACAGCCAATGCCCTTCTTTGAAACTCCACTTGGATGTGTCAACTCGGCAGGTTCCAAGGGAAAACTTTGGATCTTTCCCTCACACTTGATCTTTTTCCAGCTTTGCAGACCAGAGACCAAGGAGTTGTCCTCACTGCCCCACTCTCCACTATCACTCTTCCCATATCCATTTCATCACTACATCCTATTATTTTTTACTTCCTAACTGTCTTCTGCCCACTCTCCCTGGGTCTCTCTCCACCATCCCAGCCCCAGCTCCTGCTGCTGTCTCTGGTTTACTGCTATACAGTCACCTACCTGGGCTACCATCATTACCACCAGTCCATTTCTGGATCATTCCCCATGTAACGTGCAGACTGTGACAGGTTAGGGTTCCTAAGAAGCAGATTTGAGACGGAAACCAGCATACAAGAAGTTTATCAGGGAGTGTTTCTTGTGTAAAGGAAGGGAAGTAAGCTTGGGCAGAGGGGAAAATTGCATTGCAATAAAGTCTCAGCTGAAGCCTCACCCAACACTATGAGATTGCTGAAGCTGGGATGACCCTTCAGAGCTGTGGCACAGTGGAGGGAGCATGTTAGGCCTTTACACTCTGCACTGATCAGGATGTGAGCCCTGGAATGGGGCATAACCTTGGGCATGATGGCTCTGCAGCTTAGGCAATTTCTGAACAGATTTTACAGGTGAGGGCTGTCTTCTGGCAGGACTCCCAGCAGCTAGGGTAATAGATTTTTCTTTTCTTTTCTCTTTTCTTTTCTTCTCTTCTCTTCTCTTTCCTTTCCTTTTTTTCTTTTCTTTTTTTTCTTTTCTTTTCTTTCCTTTTCTTTTCTTTTCCCTCCATCTCTCCCTCCCTCTCTCTCTTTCTCTATTTCTCTCTTTCTTTCTTTTTTTCCTTTTCTTTCTTTCTTTCTCCAGGCTAAAGTGCAGTGGCATCATCATAGCTCACAGCAATCTCAAACTCCTGGGCTCAAGTAATCCTACTGCTTCAGCCTCCTGAGTAACTGGGACTACAGGTGTCTGCCACCACACTTAACTAATCTTTAAAATTTTTTTTTGTAGAAACAAGATCTCACCATGTTACCCAGGCTGGTCCCAAACTCCTGGCTTCAAGTGATCCTCCTGCCTTGGCCTCCCAAAGTGCTGGGATTATAGGTGTGAACCACCATGCCCAGCCAGAGTTTTCATTTATGAAGGGGGGGATTTGTGTGGCACAGCGACTTTTCCAATTCTGATCATGTCATCCCTTTGTTTAAAATCCTTTAATTACCTTCCAGTGGCTCTTGGGAGAAGCCAAGATGTGATCCTCCAACCTGGGCATGGTCTGACCCCTACTTGACCTTTCCAGCCTCATCTCCATTTTATTCAGCTTTGCTCTCTGGGCTCCAGGCACATTGGCTTGTTTACAGTCCCTCATATTTATCTTACTTCTTCCTACCACTGGGACTTTGCATGTGCTATTTCCTCTTGCAACTGTTCCCCCCACCTCCATGTCACCTTGTAGAGCCTTTAGACCTCTCCTCAGCACCTCTTCCTGACCAAGTCACTCCTTCATCATAGACTCTCACAACACATGCTCCTTGGGGCAGTACCACATGTATCTGCTATAAGTTTTGCATTTGTTTGTGTGATTATTTCATAGTAATCCACATGTCCCTCTAGAGGACAGGGCTGTCCTGCATGAAGACAGAACTATGTCTATTTTTTGCTCACCACTGACTTCCTAGGGCCTTTCCTGACCTATAGTAAGTGCTCAGAGAATATTAGTTGAATGAAAAGTGAATAATGTCCTTATTCTGTGGATCAGGTCACCAAAGATTGAGGGGATCACATGAACTTGTCCAGATTCAGACAGCCGCTTACTGTCAGGGAAGAATATTTAAAGTCATAGGTGTATGTGCATATTATTCAGAGATTTTGTGGCCTGTTCATAGGTAAGTTCACAGCTAAAATTTGATGACTGCTTCTGCCTTCTTTCCTAATACTTACCCACATTAGTTGTTGTCTTCACTTAAATAGGAACCAATTTAGATTTCAAAGAAAAGCCTCAATAGATTGGTGTATTAAATTCAATAGGGCACGACTTGTTTAATCCTGCATGATACCAAATACTCAGTTTGACCAAATCTTTTGCTTTTCATTTGGTTGCTTTAAAATGGTGGGCATGCCGTATATACTCCATCCTAATGTCCCACCTGCAACCCAATTCCACACTGTACGGCAAAGGAGGTGAGAGAAACAGGCAGAAGAAAGGAGGTTGCACCACAAGGTATATTTCTGGGCTCAAGTTTAGAGAACAATGATTTGGAATCCTGGGGCATAATTCACCAATCAGGCTATACATGCAAATGAGAACATCCTGACTTGTTCCAAAGAGTTCCGTAAATAATATTATTCATCTCCTAGAAGCAAGCCATATTTTTATTGGACTTTTTACTTCGGCCTTGCATTACTAATGAGAATATATATTTTTAAAACTCTGTTATTTATTTCCCTTCTGCTTAATATTTCAATCAAATATACATTTACTATATTAATCACAGGACATGATAGTTTTAAAACCTCAGAAATCATTTTAATTGAATACTTCATGTCTTTTTAATCTAAAGTTAATAAAACCTTTTTTTTTAACATCATTGTATCCAATTTTAATTTCCTGCTATAGGTCATTCACCTCTCCCCTTCCTGAATTTTTTTCCAGAGTCAGTTCTTATAAAACAACTCATATTTTATTTTGAAATCAAAGTTAGATTCTTTATATGTTAATAATGCTAACCTACTAGTTAATAAAGTCAGTTTAATAACTAATAAAATGGAGAATTGCATCACTGATAAAAATGTGCAAAATATTGACTTTAAGTACACTGTGAAATAAGAAAATCTCTCAGCTGATGTCAGTCATCTTCAGATATGAACAGAACTTGGTGAAGAGAAAAGTTCTGTTTTAAGATCTATGTATGTGTGCATTGATGGGAATTCTGGATGGCCGTGGGATGGGGGATAGGGAATTGAACATGGCACCAAATGGCATCTCTTTTATTTATTTGGCTAAAAATAGCATGAGTACAACACTTACGGGGTTTGGGGATTGAAGGCATAGAATTCCTTGTTCCTCATATCTGCTATGTTCCCAATCCTTCCCATTGACTTTCACAATTGTGCATTGTTCTTTATCTGCAGATAACAGGTCTGTTATCTGAATGGCTCTTCAGCTATTCCTTTGATCCTTTGAATGTGGATTCCTGGCTCCACGTTCATGTTGTAAAATGAAGAGAAATGTGAGTTGAGAAAATTTGTCTCAGAAATGCTTGGCGCCTATTCCCTTAGGGTTTCATTCATTGGGGTGCTGGATAAGCATTGTCTGTCTTCTAGATTTTGTACCCAGTGTTTCCTAAAAGAGGGCTTCTCTTATGGTTCTTCTTGCATGAACACATGCTTTGCCAGACTAATGCTATGCAAGGTCAATGAACCCATTCCTTTGGGAGAGTAATATCTGAACATCATATAGCTGGCGTTACCATAACATCCTCCACCAAACTGGGACACTTTCCAGCATGATAGGGAAAGCACTACTGAGTCAAGGCAACATTTGCAAACCTCAAGCATCCATGGAAAAACAGAACATATGGTTACTCCATCTATAGTATACCTGGAGCACCAACCTCTTTTTCTTCCAACAGAACTTATTTTCTATGAAAATGTCTTTTGCAAATTCTTGTTCTGTTTCTCCTAAATGCAGACTGACACAGGATTCTTCAAATCACTTGACTCTGTCAGATCATAGACCTGATATATTGGGAAGTTCTCAAACTCCTAGAAATGACAGGTGAAAGTCTCTGTGGCACAGTTCTACTCATCGTCCCACAATCCCAGAGACCCGCAGATACAGACAGTCATGACAAAGCGTAATCAGCTTTCTGCATGGCTGCATAACAGTTCATCCAGGGACTAGACCATTTACTTACTCACAATCCTGTTGGTGCCCATTCTAGGTTGTTTTCCATTTTCCTAAGCCTGGAGCATCCACCTCTAAAAATACAAGGATCCTAAGGATATCATAGAAAAGTATCAAATTTTTTATATTCTGACCCTAACGACCTAAGAGAGTAGCTGAGCCATCTTCAGGAAGGACATAGCCAGTGGAACCTGGGCCTTACTCATCACGTTGTAGGCCATTCTGTTCTTTTTTTTTTTTTTCTTTGAGACAGAGTCTCACTGTGTTGCCCGGGCTAGAGTGCCATGGCATCAGCCTAGCTCACAGCAACCTCAAACTCCTGGGCTCAAGCGATCCTTCTGCCTCAGCCTCCCGAGTAGCTGGGACTACAGGCACGTGCCACCATACCCGGCTAATTTTTTCTATATATTTTTAGCTGTCCGATTAATTTCTTTCTATTTTGAGTAGAGACAGGGTCTCGCTCTTGCTCAGGCTGATCTCGAACTCCTGAGCTCAAACAGTCCGCCCGCCTCGGCCTCCTAGAGTGCTAGGATTACAGGCGTGAGCCACCGTGCCTGGCCCATTCTATTCCTGAAGAGACAAATTGGTGGCAAACAGACCTGCTCATGGCTGCCTTTCCTGGAATTACACAATCTTGGTACCAGACTCAGAGGTCAAATAAGACAATTTTGAAATTTTTTTTGAAGGAGATATTATTTAGAAATTTTTCTTCTTGAGAGACTTGGTTTGGAAGTGACCATATAGGATGAGTTATTGAACAACTCCTCTGTCATGGTCCAATGAACAAAGAAACCAGCACTTCAATTACCTAAGGACATTCACTAAGACAAGTGCAATAAGTTGTGGATGATTAACCTGTTCATAATCCAAATACTAGAAACAAATCTCATCATTTTGGAGCCCTGGGGCAGAGGGAGTACATTTTCCAAGCAAAGCTATGAAAAGAAGGGAGGCGATTAGAGAGGAAACACCTTGGCCAATATTTTACGTGATTCTTAACTCAAGGAAACTCCAGCCCTGAAAGGGCTTTCTTCTTCCTCTTCTTTTTTTTTTTTTTGAGACAGAGTTTCACTCTGTTGCCCGGACTAGAGTGTCATGGCATCAGCTTAGCAATCTTAAACTCCTGGGCTCAAGCAACCCTCCTGTCTCAGCCTCCTGAGTACCTGATTCTACAGGTATGCGCCACCATGCCCGGCTAATTTTTTTTTTTCTATACGTATATTTTAATTGTCCAGCTAATTTCTTTCTATTTTTAGTAGAGATGGGGTCTTGCTCTTGCTCAGGCTGGTTTCAAACTCCTGATCTTGAGCGATCCACCCGCCTCGACCTCCCAGAGTGCTAGGATTACAGGCCTGAATCACCGCGCCCGGCCAGGGCTTTCCTCTTGTGGTACAGATTTATCCTGAGAGAAAGAGCAGTACCTTTGCGATATTGAACACAAGGTGATCAAATCAGTACGTCCCCACACTACTTCTGAGCAACAGGTGCCAGAGGTGAGTTTAAAGGAGTTACATAGGGGGTGATATGGTATAATGCAGTCGGTGATCTTTTTCAGCAGGTAATTCAAACAGCAAAAACTCTTTCCATGAAAAAAAACTTAAAATAATCCCAGTATGGTGTATCGGACAGGACACTGAATAAAGTATAAAGAAGACAGATTTTAAAAGTTAGGGCTTGAGAGACAGAGATAAAGCATTACGCTACCATTTTTATTAACAAATAATCAAGTTTTCACTAATCATTTGCAGAGTGTACTGGAAGGAAGTAGAATTTTTCTTAGGTGTAAATTAGAAAAGTTTTTGTTCTTAAAAAGTGGCCAGTGTAAGATGGACCATTATTTTTTCTCTGATTAATAGGAGACATGTAGTAAAAATTAGCCATCTCAATGCAGAAGGCTTGAAACAACAAAATCTGGACCACGGAGAAGAGGATAAAAGACAATTTCTTTAGTCCCATTCCTTAAAAGTTATCGCTAGAACTTTAATGAATTGGAAGTGATGATTAGATTTATGATTCTTTTTAGTACACTCTATATAAATATTTATGTAATGTTCTCATCATTGAGTATTATTTAATTATTCTCAGATAACTTTATTTTATTTTTTAAGATCTTGGTTTTTTAGACTAGTTTAAGGTTTGCCGCAAAATTGAGGCAAAGTGACAGAGATTTCCCAGGTAACCCTGTCTTCACACATGCATAACCTTCCCCATTATCCAGATCCTCTGGCAGAGTGGTACATTTGTTAAAATTGTTGAACCTGCTCACGAAAGTCCACAGTTTACCTTGGCTTAGTTTGTTCTACGGGTTTGGACAAACGTATAATGACATCTTTCCATCATTATAGCATCATACAGAGTATTTTCAGGCACTAAGAATTCTCTGAACTTCACCTTTTCATCTCTTCCTCATCCGAAGCCCCTTGCAGCCACTGATCTTTTTACTGTCTCCATAGTTTTGCCTTTTATGGAAGATCATACACTTGGAATCATACGGTATGTAACCTTTTCAGATTGGCTTCTTTCACTTAGTAATATGCTCTTAAGTTTCCTCCATGTCTTTTCATGACTTGAAAAGTAAGTTTTTCAATAGCGCATCTATTGTCTGGATGTACCAGTTTATCCAGTTCATCTACTGAAGGACATCTTGGCTGTTCTCAAATTTTTGTGATTATAAATAAAGTTGCTGTAAACATCTATGTGCAGGTTTTTGTGTGGACATAAGTTTGCAATTTCTTTGAATAAATACTAAGGAGTTTGATTACTAGATTGTCAGGTAAGAGAATATTTAGTTTTGTAAGAAACCATCAAACTGTCATCCAAAGTGGCTGTGCCATTTTGCATCCCTTCCAGCGATGAATGAGACCTCCCGTTGCTCCACATTCTCACCAGCATTTGATGTTGTCAGTGTTCCAGAATTTGGTCATTCTAATAGGTGCATTGTGAGAGATCATCTTATTTTTATCTATACTGAGTCCCATGTTAAACTATTATCTTAAGTCCATTTTCTGATTCTGTAACAGACTATGCCTGAGACTGGGTAATTTATAATGAACAGAAGTTTATTTGGTTCATGGTTCAGTAGAGACTGGGAAGTCCAAGAGCATGGCCTTGGCATCTGGGGGATGCCTTCATGCTGCATCAGCACATGGCAGAAGAAGGAAGGGCAAGTATGCCAAACAGAGAGAGGAAGTGGGCCAAACTCATCTTTTTATCAGGAGCCATCCCACAATAACTAACCCACTCCCATGATAGCAGCATTAATCCATTTGTGAGGGCAGAGACCTCATGGCCTAATCACCTCTTTTTTTTTTATTTCAGCATATTATAGGGGTACAGATGTTTAGGTTACGTATGTTGTCCTTTCCTCCCCCTCCCCACCCAAGTCCAAGTTTCAAGTGTGTCCATCCCTTGGATGGCGCGCATCCCACTCTTTGTGTATGCAAATACCCGTCCCCTTCTCCCCCCTCCCCCCTCTCTCCTGCCCGACATCCAATAGATGTTATTCTTATGTGTGCACTTCTGTGTTGATCAGTTAATACCAATTTGATGGTGAGTACATGTGGTGCTTGTTTTTCCATTCTTAGGATACTTCACTTAGTAGAATGCGCTAATCACCTCTTAATAGTACCTCTTAATACCATATCAATGACAATTAAATTTCAGCATGAGTTTTGGAGGAGACATTCAAACCATAGCAAACATTACTCTAGATAATTTTGTTTTTTGTGCAGATACCAGAAATAGAAAAATCCTATCTGATTCTGGTGCTCAGAATATACAAAACTGGGTAAATAGTAGCACTTAGCAAATTGAGTCTTGGTATATGTTACAAAGGCATCTGGTCCCTGAAATGAAAGGTAACATTCCGTCTCATTCTTCATTTCCCCCTACACTCTCCATCCCACAGCCACAGAATTATAATGTGTGTGTTCACAGACACATAGAAATATAATTCAAATCAGTTTGACCCAAAACAGTCATCGGGAAGTTTCTTTATCCACCCTCCTCCCGACATACATGCACATTTAATGCTGGCAGGAATTCAAAAAAGACTTGGCAATATTTACATTAATATAAAGTTTAAGTATTTTCAAACCCTTCAAATATTTGTTGCTAGCTTCAACCCTCTGCGAAGGTCAGAAAAGGCATTACAATTCCCGCTGAGTAGGAAACTAAGGTATGTGACAGCATAATGCCTTCTCCAACATTTCATGTCTAAGCAATGGCAGAACCAAGGCAAGAACTCAGGTTTCTTGACTCTCGGACTTCTCTGCATGACACACTGCCTGCCTTGGTGCGAAGGCAAGGCTTCCCTTTCCATTTCTGCTCCTGGAAGAAAGAGGCATGCAAAGCTATCATTAGAGATATGGAAAGAAATCATTAGTGATACAGAAAGCAAATACTGGTAGCCGAGTTAAGGGAACTTATGATGATAAGACCGTCTGAATCACATGGCATGTTGCCCAGTGAGATTGTGAAACATTCCGAGAGAGAGAGAGAGAGAGAGAGAAACATATTGGCATAGAAAATCATTCAGAGAATTAGTAAAGGGCAATGTAAGGTAGACTTTAACAGTGAGTGGTGTCCATGAGGAGGGGTAGAGTGAGGCACCACAGAGGAGACTGAAAGAGGCTCAAGAAAACCTGGATTTTATTTGTGACCACATCATTTACTGTCTTCAACATCTTGAGCAAGGCATTTAATCTCTCCATGCATCCTTTTCCTTGAGTGTCCACCTACTTATCCTCATCACCAGGTTCTGTCAGAATCAAATGATACAATGAACATGACTTTTACAATTCTGAAGTGCTGGACAAAGGTAAGAAATTGCATAGCACTACACATAGTAGGTACTTAAACACTTATTGAAGTAAAAATGCTATTTCGATTGGAATCAATTATCACTATGCGTGAGTCCTAAGATTATATGCCAATAATTATTGCTTTGATGGAGGTGGTTAAGTGAATTAACCTACTGCCAGGATTACAGATCCAATAACATTTTGGAAAATTGTTGTTATTCCTCAGCCCTGAGATATCTGGATATGGACTGCAGTAGCAAACAGGCAAATTTTGGCCAACAGCCTGGATGTTTTTGCTACTTGATAAAACTGGAATGCTTGAATAAAGTTTTTCCATTTGAAAGACTCATTACAAAAATCTACCAAGACAAGTTAAGTAAGTGTGTCTGGAAAAGGAATTAAACAAATGTGGAGAGTGAGAAACATCAATGCAATGCTAGATATTTTAGTGCTCTATTATCACCCCGGAGATTCTTAATGTAGTACAAAAATTCCATGATTATAAACTCCAGATAGATAGCTTGCCTAATAGGCTATCACTGTCTGTATTGCCAAGAACAGATTGATCTGAATTTTTAAAACTTACTAACCAGTCATCACAAACCCCCATTTAATAAGTGTGTATGTACATATATACATACATATGTATGTTATATATGAATAAGAAGCAACTACTATAGTAGAGTAGTATTATTCTTTGTGCAATCCTATAATTTCACCAACAATTATCTGTCCCAGAGAACATCTTGTCTGTAAATAGTTTCCTGCAGGTACTAAATTCCTTTGCCTTTAACTTTATGCGTTCTTTACTACTTTGCTCTATCACTTTGTGAAGAAGAAACCAGGTGCCACCCATAATTTTTGCCCACTTGGACAAATTTTAGGGTCAACCCGTGACTTCTTGAAAACTTTTTTGGGTGCAACATCCTCTGGACATCTATGCTTATCAAAAATATCGAGCACTTTAAAGTACAAATGGACACTGGCCTGGGGTATGTCTTTGTTTAAAAGGATTGTTTAGTTTCTCCAGGAGCACGGCTGATGTTTTTAACAATATGGATGTGCATCTCCATCCCCCAGCCTGTGTTGGGTTGTCTCAGCCTTTCTGGGACAGTTTAGAGGCTTTCTGACTGTGAGCAGCTTCTGGGTAACTGGACTTGGCCACCTGAGCTGTCCCTACAGGCCTTGCTTCCTCTCTGTAAGCCACGGGAGATGACTTCATCCTGAGCAGTAGCTTTCAAATGCCAATCTGCACAATAAAATGAGCAAATAAAAGCAATGTTGCAATTTTTTATTGGAGTGAAATATCCATAACCTGAAATTTATCATTTGTAAGTGTACAATTCAATGACATTAAGTATATGCACATTTTTGTCTGACCATCACTACTGTCTGTCTCCAGAACTCTTCATCATCTTATACTGAAACTCTGTGCCCATTTAAACACTAACTCCTCATTATTCCCTCCCCTTGGTTCCTGGCAACCGCTATTCTACTTTCTCTATGAATTTAACTACTCTAGGAGCCTCATGTAAGTGAAATCATACTTATATTATAATCATACTAAATCAAGCAGACTTAGAGGGTGATAGTTCCTTCTTCCTTAATTGGCAAGGTAAAATGTTGACAACCCCATGTCAAGCTCTATTTAAAAAAAAAACAAAAACAAAACATGAGGTAGAAGAGGCCGGGTGGGAATCTCCTTCGAAAAACAAAAAGAAACCAACTAACTCATCTGTGAAATAACAAAGTCTGGAAAACACAGAAATTCTTCTCAAATGTGGTTGAGCACCAGAATTATCTAGAAGGTTTTGGAAAATATAGTTCTCAGAAGCCCACACTAAACTGGTTGAAACTTAATCTCCAGAGGTGAAGCTCAGGCCACAATATTATTTTAAACTTCCTGATGTTATTGTGATTTACGGCTTAACTTGAGGAATTACTTATGGCTTTCCAGAACTATCTGACATGTTGAGCAAGATGTATCCGTTGGGCAGCAGCTACCCCTTTGTCATCACTAAACCTATCAGGTGAACACTACCACATTTCAAGCACGTTCGGGACTGCTAACAAGGAGATTCCTAGGTAGGACTGAGGCTGCACAAAGATTTAATCAATTGTCCACAGTGCAATTCCTATTTCAAATCAAAGCTGGCATCTGTGTGCTTTCTCCACATCTGTCTGCACCTGTTCCACGGGGAAGGGAAAGAATCCGTTTCCATGATTTCTGTTTTTTCTTCCCCTTGCTCAGAGTTCTTGAACTGGGTCACACCAGGCTTCCAGACTATATTCAACCCAAATCTTACACTACCCGGCATCCCTGACTGTGCTTTTTCCTGAAACAATAGCCCGTTTTGAGGTGAGTTTGCTATCATTCACACATTTATTGATTTTCTTTCACAAATAAATAGCTATGAAGTCTACCATGTGTCTGAAGGGGCCATAAAGCACACAGAGAAGCATGTCAAAAGAGACGAAGAAAGTTGAATCCAGCAAGAATCTTTTTGGTGTCATCCGTGGAGCAAATTCATCCACATTTATTGTTCACCTTCACTGCTTCCCAAATACCAAACATCGGTTGATGGCGTGTGATTAGTGAAGGAGCTCTGAGCTGATAAAGTGTGGTGACATTCTGAGAAAAGCAGGATATACCTCATTATCTGCAAATCCGTGGGTCTGAAAGTGCGAGCTTGTGTATTAGCATCTCCACATACATCTCCGCTTCCTCTCTGCAACATCCAGCGAGGCAGCTTGCCTTATTAGTAACATGTTTGGGATTAACAGCTTTGCTATTGTGTTAGCATCTCTGTCATTACCCAGGGAGGGAAACTGGCAAGTGCTAAGCCACTTACTAACAGATCTAAACAGTGCCCAGGATGGCATTCTCACGCAGCAACCAACCTCGGAGCCAAAGCTTCCCCAGCTATGAGGGAGGTATGTGCACCTTTAATAAAAAGGGGCCTTATAATTAGGGTAGGAAAAATTTTCAACATGCTAAAACTCTCATGTTGCATTAAAAAAGAAATGCTATTCAGGCATTTACAAACTAATGGAATCCCATTCCCATCTGCTCCAGCCTCCTTTCAGCACCTCTCCTCTTAGCAGCGCCAAAAGGAGAACAATTCAAGGCTAACAGTGTAGATTGTAGGACAGCCAGCTTGGAGTGTTGGATTGGGAGAGGATAGGCCCTGAAAATGGCTGGAAGTTTATTAAAAGTGTCTGGTGGTGCAGAGGGGACCTGTAGAATCAAGGGTTGTGAGCTGGCTTTCAACCACCATGAACATTGGCTAAATCTCTGGCCAGCACAGGGCTGAAAAGAGGAAACCCAAGAGTAGCATCTGGGTCAGATGTGTTTGCAATTTGAGTCCTGTCTGACGAGATGTAGTCATTCCGGGGACAGTCCCATCGCTGGGTAACTTTCCCTTAAGCCACTTTAGGCTGTGGAGTTGTAAGTAGGAGGCACAGGTGCTAGAGAGAAACTCTCTTGTTACTCTGGGCACTTATCCATCTACCTATCTTGCTCATCACATGGTGCTGCTTTGGAGTTGCGAAGAACAGAGTGAGCACCTCCCATTGGTAACTCTATTGGTCCCTTAGTGATAACCAGCTTCATGTCACAGAGGCAGAAACTGAGAATCTGAAATAAACACTGAGGTTCCCTGGACCACTCAGAGATTGAATTCAAGAGTCAAGGAAGGAATCTTCCCTTCATTTCTAACTGAGGTTTCCAGTTTCAAACTAGTCTACCTTCAACCAGGGTTCTCAGCCATCCATGGAATGCATACTCACTCTAGGTCAGGATTTCTCATGGGCTATGCACCTCCTTGTCCCCGATTTCTTTCACCACCTTCTCCATAGAGTAGAGCCTGCTTCTGTTGTTAGAAACAGGGCTTACACCCAGCACCCCAAGTTCAAAGCCTGGAGGGAATGTCAGCATGGATTCAAACACCTGTGCCAGAGTCTGTGATAAGGCTGGGATTCTTGGGTATCAAAATGATCAGGAAATCAGGGGAAAAGGCCAGGCTGATGACTTAGAAAGAAAATTTTATTTTCTTCATAATCTTTGCTTCATAATTTTTCCCACTCCAGGTCCTATTTCTAGTTTCTAGATTGGTTGACTTAATTTTGTGAAGCAGAAATTTTAGCACATGATGTGGCAGAATTTTCTCTGATTTGTGGGTTTCTTATCTAAAAAGTCTTACAAAACAGTAATAACCCAATTCCACCAAGTGATACATTTAACAAATCACTTTGGTGAAAAGAGTAAAAATCTATGATATGGGAGCTAAACTACGAAGTCTAAGACATCCCTTTGCACTTTGGAACACAACAGGTGTGTCCAGGTGTGTGAGACCTCGGATTCTGCCCAGTTCACAGCCAGATCTGAAAGCAATTTGCCTCGTGATTCCCCAGCTCCTGCTCTTTCCACTTCCCCTCCCTCTCCTGGTATTGCTTTCCCCTGGGGAAGGCTGAGAGGTGGTCCTTTCTGGGGTTGGGTAGATGTGTGTCAAATTCAGTACAGAACCTCTGGGTCTACTCTACTGCTTCTGGGAGTACCTGCATCTACCTCCACCACTACCAACACCACGCTTTATTTTGCCTGGTTGGTGGGTCTGTTTGTGAGCTGCAGAAAGTCATGCTTTGTCTCTTCTCCTTGCAATGTAACTAGATGAGAAATCCCCGAATAGGCAGTTTGAAAAGAGTGACGTGATCTCTGGAATCAGCCCACTGCTGTCCAGGCCCTTCTCTGGGCCCCAGTTCCTGTGCTCAAGAAGACAGAGAACTGCAAGATCATCTGGGTCAGAAGCCCAAGGCAAGGAATAATCCCAACCTTCTCAGTTCCACCTTTTAAAGTTTGAATAGGCATCTTATCGAAATAAAGTGATTTGCCAACTCAGATTTGGTTTGGAGAAAGACAATTTAAGTAGATCAAAAACATTAACAAATCACAGAAGGCTTGAGTGGAAAAATAGCTAAATTGAAGCTACATTGGGTCTCATCCACATTGCCTCCTTCCTTCTTCCTTCCCTTCCTCCCTTTTTTCCTTCCTCCCTTCCTTCCTCTCTTTCCATCTTTCATCTATCCTCCTCCTATATTTTTTGCAAGGTGTGAAATGTGTTTTATGAGTGTGTGCACATGTGTGTACATGTGTGTTTCCATGTGTGTTCACCCTGGTAGCTCCTGTACCCCGGACTCTTCCCTCAGGGAGACACTGGCACAGTTTAAAGTTGACCTTGGCAGGTTTTAATGCACAGCCACATGCTGGGACCACTCAGACCACAGTGTCTGGGGGCCTAGGAGAATGCAGACTGGAAGCTGCCTACACTGCTCTCCACACCCCACTGGGAAGAAAGGATGGCTCTGCAGTCCATCCTCCCAGGGCTTCTACATTCCCCTTCTCTAGTGTTAGAGGGAAGAATCACAAGGGCAAAGAGCTGAGAGTTCCAGGCAGAGACCTGAACCCTCCAAGAAGTTGCTCATTCCTCCAAAGGACTGTATTTCTCCTTGTTCCCAGAAAATCATCGTGTCACTTTACCATTCTCCAAGGGCAGGCCTCGCTGTGCAACCTTTTGCACCGAGGGAAAAAAAATGTTTTGACTCTGGGAAGAAGAGAGTAGAGATGGCAGGAGCTCCCAAAGGCTCCTCTGATGTCCAGGCCCTGGCATCCAGCCCCATCAGCAGGTTTGGGGAAGGGATGCCTGTTGGAGGACAGCCCACAGGTGGGACAGGGTGTCCCAGAGCACAGCCACTACATACCATTCACTCTAGTCTGTGAGCTGAACCTCTTATACTAAAAGCATTATTTGTTGTTTATCTAAAATTCAAATTTAACTGAGCATCCTGTGTTTTTGTTTACTGAATCTGACAATGTTACTAGTATGTCTTCAGGGAGATGGGGAGGACATTTACACCTGTGGAGCAATGCTATTCTGTGCTTTCAGGGACAGGAATGGCAGGGATTTTGAAACCATGTCTAAAGGGCGTTGAAGAACTTTCCTGAAGCTACCAACAGTGTTCCTATAGCACCTTGCTAGGGTAGACAATCATAGCCAAGAAAAAACTGGGACTGCCTCTTTCTTCTCTTCACATCTGGTGAACATATCATTTATTGTCCAAACAGGGACTTTTTTTTCAAGTAATAAGTATACTGGGGCAAGAGGTATAAACCAGAACCATTCCAGGTAAATCAGGCTATTTCCTCTAATTAACCACCAAATTTATATACGATGATGCATTGTCTGTTTTCTGAGCTATCAACTTCTTTAAGACAGAAATTTCTGAATAATGTTTTGTTAAATTGAATTGAAAAGCCTTCACTCCCTTCCAGTGCTTTGTCCTGGATTTGTGGGTGGTCAGGCGTTTATCTGCCTCTGTGCAATTGGGGTGGAGACCCAAACTTCCTTTGTGCCATGAGGAAGGCTGCAAAGAGAGAGTCCAGAAGGAATCAACACCAGCTCACTAATTTGATGGCTCCTATACCTGTAAACCAATTTCTGCCACAAACAAATGCATCAGAAGAATCAAACATTTAAAGCAGGGCAGCTCTTCACAAGAGCTGAATTCTGTTAACTAACCAGTGGTTCCAAGGACAGAGAAGCACACCCAAACAGCAACAGTGTTTGCATTGAGCCAAAAATTCATCTTCTGAAGGGGGAGAAAGGAACCTAGCTCAAGTCAGTCAACAAATGCTTACTTGTTTGACCCCCTTCACAGGCCCTAATCTGAAGTAATTTGATTTTTGCCCCCAAACTGCTTATTTTGTCTCCATAAATTTAGTGTATTTAATGCTCCAGTCCCTACAAATTTCTGCTTGCTGGTGGGCATTCTGAAGAGGAAGTGGGAGGAAGTCAAGTCATTACTGTTGTCCAGTTTGTTTTCCTCAACTTCCATCGCCCATTCTGCACACCATGGGGCTGACTAGCCTGTTACTCAAACAGCACCAGGGCCCTGGCGAGGTCCCAAAAGAGCATTGCACGCTTTTAGTGATACACGTGTGGACTGATTTTAGGACTTTTCGAGCTGACCACATTTCCTTGTGATCCTCTAAATAAAACCTGGAGGGCTGAACACCTTGTCATCAGATACTCAATGGAGTGGGGAATCCATCTTTTTAAAAAAGATTTGTTTGAGATATAAGATCGACATTTTAAAGGTTCTGTTGGACCAAGTTATTGAACCCATTTCAACTTGGAGGAGGAAGTTGTTGTAAGAAAGATAAAATTGCAAAGTGTCAAGGTGAAAACCTGAGGAAGGCTGAAGTGAGAGATATCTTGAATGCTGATAAAGGCTATAAATTAAAAGATATATTCACACTCCCAGATTTTTTTCAGGTGTTTTAAGCTTCAAAGACATTAGAGTCTATGGCAGAAATTTGTGTGCTTTGATAAAGCCTGAATTTTACAATTTCATCATTTTTTTCCCCCTGCAATAGTTCAACTTTTTAAAACAGTGACATGGAAAGTCACCAGTTATATTGCACATTAAAGGTGATAGTAGCAGCTGTTCATAGCTGAAAGACAAGACTTTCTTAGGATAGCCAGAGTTCGTTTCACTGAAAATGTCTGTGTGCTCATCACCTTGAAATTTTCATGGTGATTTCAAAAATCAGAATTAGTAATGCCAGAGTTAAACTAATGTGTAGGAAGGAAGTGAGACAAGAGGAAACATGCAGTGATAGCCAGAGAGGGCAAACAATGTCACTCACAAGTGGCTTGGGACTGAAAACAATCTCACACTGTTTGCAATTAATAGCCCACACAGGGTTTGGTGGTGGTTGTTGTTTGATCTTGTTTTCTTAATGAGTTAGTTGCTAACATTGAAGGAGGGTGAATTTTTGCATAAAAATTCACATTTCTGGCTTGTTTCTCTTGAAAATGCAAAAGATCTATTAATGCTGGGCCCCTATTCTGCATAGTGACAATATTCTAACACTGAGTGGACGCTGTAACTTTTTTATAGCTTCATCATTTTGTTGAAAATTCACCTAAGGTATTTGGTATACATGATGCTAGATGTGCCTGAGTCTTTTCCACTCTCTATTCTTAATTCTAAGGTCAAATGCCAGTTGCCAGTTATCGCTGTACTTGAGCTCCTGGTTTTCTTGTACTCAGAAGCTTCAATCATTTATGTTTCCCACCAGGGTCCTCCATCTCTAGTGTAGGGTGGTTAAATTTGTCCTTAAATGTCTACTTCTGGTATGCCTGAAATTTCTCCATTGCTACTCATTGCTTTGGGTTAGGCAATTCCTCATTTAATTCCCCATTAAAATCAAAGCAAACATTTCCAAAAGGGGGATTGTAGTATTACTTACCTAACATTAGATTAGTATGGATTAAATCAGATCACTCCCTGCCTACTTGTGTCCAGTAAGAGGCATTTCTCTTGGAAGAAACTGATTTGGATGGCAGGGCACCGGCTAGAACTTCCAGGGCCCATGAAATAGTCTTACACCTGTTTTTAAGGAAAGTGCCTCCAAGTAAATGCTACAGGAGACAGACCTAGAGCACAGGGTGAAGGGGTGGAGTAGATACCGCCTATAGCATGAGAGGTGTCAAACTGCTTGGATTTTAGGGAATCCAAAATATAATAGTCTTCTTCCTTGCCTGAATTCAGAACCAGATAAGAGATAGGCACAAATGTTGGACAAGAAGATATCTTAACTATCAGCTTTTTATTGATAAAAGCTAGATAAAGAACATGGGGGGCCCAATGAGCTTCTAACACTTTGTTGTGCTGCATCTGACCTCCCCCACTAAACCACAGGCCTCACCTCCAGAGGTGGCCCCTTCCCTATGGCCCATAAACAGACAGACATATACTTCTGCTGACAGGTGGATGAGGAGAAAGGAGAGGAAGGGCCTGAGCCAAGCGTGCCCGCTTCTTCCTCCAAGCTCTTGATCAGCAAACTCACCACGTGTCAGGAGGTGGGTGCTGGGGTGGTGGTGAGTGCAAGCGAGGTGGGAGAAAAGCACAGAAATTTAGTTATGAGGAATTCTACCCCTTGGATTTGCTAGAGTAGGAAATGAGTAAGTGCTCCTCCCAGCAATAACCTACAGACTGTGCAGTGTAGGAGCTACAGAGATAAAGTGTTTGCCATCTGAATGTTCCTCTTGGAAAATGGGAACCTAGAGTTCTGGTCCAGGGAAGGTTCTAGAAAAGGGAGAGGAAGCAGGGCTGGCCTTTGGCTGTGGCTTGTGGAGCCATGAGACTGAGATTCCAGACAGGAAAGCAGACTTGGGGAAGAAAGTAGACAACCACATGTCTTTGTGAGTACAGGCCGAAGGAACAGTAAGAAAGACCCAGAGGGTTCTGGAGGGCAAGGAGGAGCAGGATGGAATCTGTTACTTCAAGTACTTGAAGAAACTACTTATTGGGAACCTACAGCCTCTCCTCTGGGGAGCTGTCAGGGGAAGAGGAAAACAAATGTTTTTATAGTCCTCTACTTTACACCTAATAGATTCACATTAAAACATATGGTAGTTGAATTGAAGACAATCTTCTAGAAGTTACTAAAGTGAAGAAAAGGATGCCAAAAATGAATAATCCATGGAATTAACTGTTCTAAGGAATGCTTGCATTTTAAAAGAGGATCTTGTTATATCAAATTAATGTGTAACTGATAAATATAAAGGACATGTATGGACCGCAGGGTCTTGGGGGGGAGCTCTAAATTCTTCCCAACATACACACATTCCCCGAAGCTCAAGATTAGCAATTTGCTACCCCACTTAGTCAAGTCCTTTTCATAGTCTGAATTTTATGGGGAAGACTAGTTTTCTGGCATTGGTCTGGACATAGATATCTACGGATCTTATTAGGAAGTAGAAATACATATTTATGACAATAATTTCTGCCTAAAGGACTTTTTAGGAAATTTGATGTTTGCTATAGAAGGGAGGCCAAGATGGGGGACTAGAAGCAGCCTGCACAACACTGCTGTCATGGAGAGGATCAAAAGTGTGAACAGAAACCCACTGTTGGATTGATCGTCTGAGTGAGAGCACTAATATTCCACAGAAAGGAGGATGGGGTGAAGTGATGAAGATACAAGTGGGATGCCCCTTCTCAGTAAGATTACAGGTAGTTAGGGAAGGCACCCATATGTGGGAAAGGCACAGAGGAGAGAATCCTGGGCTCCATGCTTCATATGGGGATGCTGCAACCAGAACAGGAGGAGGACCTAGCCACTGCAGCAGGCCTCCAGACTGATCCCGAGACCTGGCTAGAAGCTGTGCAGCTGTGTCACTCCAGAGAGAAGAGACAGCTGGCTTCAAGGTCTGGGCACTGTTGCTGGCACCACTGTAACATCACAACCCCAGAACACTACTTTTTCCCTGGGGTCAGATCTGTGACTGCAGCCTCTCCCTTGTCCCTGCCAGGTGGGGAGGGATTAGGGAATCCCAGCGTTGGCATGTGCCCCATGGGCAGGTGCTGTGCACCCCCACTACCACTGCCACTGGGGGCTCTGGGCAGAACAGGAGACCAAGGTCCTGGCACCTGCTGCTCTGGCCTGGGTGATCTTCCTCAACCGCACTTCCTGTAGGACCCAGGAGCATGTGCCTATAGCCCTCAGTGCCCACTGCCCACTGATGGGACAGCTGGACCACTGTTGCCACCACTGTTGCCCAAAAGACCCGAAGCAGGATGAAAGCCAGTACAGTCATGGCCTTTGCATCTGGGCAGTCTGCATGCCACAGACCCACACCATCCTGCACAGGCAGCCTGGGTGCTACACTCTGCATGCTCCCTGCCCTGCCCATGTACATGAGTGCTGTGCCATGCAGACCTGTTCCATCCCAAGTAGGTGACCTGCCCCACAGGTCTGCTCTGTCCATGAGTCCTGCTCCACCCCATGTATGAGTTGTGACTTGCTGTCCTGTTCCACACCAGGGGCTACTCTGCCTCACACCTCATGTGCTTGTGGGGCTGTTACATCCTAAGCACCTGCTATGCCCTGTGCCATACCCTACACAGATCCTTCCCAGCCCATACACCTGCATCTCAGCTACCCAGGCCTGCATGCATGTGTGCCATGCCCAGGAGACCTCCTCCATCCTGAGCGCATGCCCCATCCTGCTGGCCAGCTTCATCTCTTGTGTACACCTGGCACCAGGAGTCAGCCCTGCCACAGTGGCCCAGTGACAACCACAAGGAAACAAGTGAGACACAGCAGAGCAGGAGCATTAAAGGCTCTCAGTGCCTCCACCCCTCTCCCACTTGATCCAGCTTCCAGAGTAGAATCTAACTATGCCATCAAGGGTCTCATCTCTCCTCACCAAGCAACAGAGGTTCCAGCAGAGGAGAACAGGTATATCATATTTGCTATCTGTTTTGAGCTGAGAGAAGTGGCCCTGGATGAGAAAGCACCAGCATAAAAATTCAAGCAACATGAAAAAAAACATGCTGTCTTGACACCCCAAAAGTATCACAATAGCTCTCCTGTAATGAAGAGCTAACCAAAAGGAAATTGTTGAAATGATAGACATGGAATTCAGATTATGGATGGTAAGTAAGATGAATGGAATTGAGGAGATGGTAGAAAACCATCTCAAAGAAACCAAGAAAATAATTCAGGACAGGAATGAAAAATTCACTAAAGAGATAGATAATATTGTAAAAGAGATAACAGAACTTAAAGAAAGGAAAGAATCATTTAGGGAATTTCAAAATGTATCAGAAAGCTTTAACAACAGATTAGACCAAGTGGAAGAATTTCAAAGCTTGAAGACAAGGATTTCAAAGTAATCCAGTCAGTAAAAAATGCAGAAAAAAGAAGAATGATCAATTATGAGAAATATGGGATTATGCAAAGTGAACTAATATTGAATTATAGGTATCCCTGAGGGAGAAGAAGAAAAAGCAATAAGCATGGAAAACCCCTTTGAGAGAATAATAGAGGAAAACTTCCCTGATATCACTAGAGGTTTAAATATCTAGATATATTACGGTCATTGAACATCTGGAAGATTCATAGTAAATGGGACATCACCAAGACATACAGTCATTAGCCAGACCAAAGTCAAAGTGAAGGAGAAAATTCTATAAGTTGTGAAAAGAAAGCAAGAAGTTATTTACAAAGGAAAACCCATCAGAATAACAGCAGATCCTACAGTAGAGACCTTTCAAGCCAGAAGTGACTGGGGTCTCATTTTTGGTCTTCTTAAACAGAATAACTGTCAGCCAAAAATTTTGTATCCTGCAAAACTAAGTTTCATAAATAAAGGAGGAATAAAGTCTTTCCCAGACAAGCAAACACTGAGGGAATTTGTCATCACTAGACTTGCCCTACAGGAAATGCTTAAAAATGCTCTATACACAGGAAAGAATCATCAATACCCACCAATGTAAAAACACTCAAAAGTTAAAGCTCACAATTATATAAAACAGTAATATGAGGGAGAAAACAAAGCAATAAGGTATCACTCAACATGATGAACAGAACAATATCTAACATCAATACTAACACTGAAAGTAAATTGTCTTAGTATTCCTTTTAAAAGAGATAGACTGGCTGAATGGATGGAAAAACACACCCCAAGTATCTGCTATTTCCAAGAAACCCATCTAACTTGCAAGTATACTCATAGACTCAAGGTAAAGGAATGGAAAAAATATTCCACATGAATGGAAACCAAAAGTGAGCAGGGGTAGCTGGTCTCGTATCAGATAAAATTAACAATGGTAAAAAAAGACAAAGACAGTCATTATATAATGATAAAGGGAGCGATTCATCAAGAAGATATAACAATCCTAAATATATATGCACCTAATACAGGAGCTCTCAGATTCCTAAATAAAATACAACTACATCCAAGCAAAGAAATAAATAGCAACACCATAATTGCTGGGGACTTCAACACTCCACTGATAGAATTGCACAGATCATCAAGGCAGCAGATCAACAAAGTAACATTGAACTTAAACAGGACTCCAGAACAAATGGACCTAACAGACATTTATAGAACATTCTATCCCAAAACTGCAGAATATACATTCTTCTCATCAGCACATGGGACATTTTCCAAGATAGATTATATGTTAGCCCACAAAACAAGTCTCACCAAATTCAGAAAACTCTAAATCATTCCATGTATCTTCTCATAGTGGAATAAAACTAAAAATCAACTCAAAGAAGAACTCTCTAATCTACACAAATTCATGGAAATTAAACAACCAGCTGCTGAACAATCCTTGGGACAATGATGAACTTAAGATGGAAATCAAAAGATTTTTCTAACTGACAATCATAACACAAGCATCCAAGATCTATGGGATACAGCAAAAGCATTGTTAAGAGGGAAATTCATAGTCTTAAATGACTCATCAAAAAGACAGAAAGCTCAGAAATTAACAACCTAATGTCATGCCTCAAGGAACTAGAAAAAGAAGAACAAATCAAACCCAAAGCTAGGAGAAGAAAGAAATAACAAAGCTCAGAGCAGAACTAAATAAAATGGGGGAAAAACACACACACACACACACACACACAAGGAATCAATGAAACAAAAAGTTGGTTCTTTCAAAATATAAACAAAATTTACAGACATCTAGCAAGATTAACCATAAATAGAAGAGAAAGAACCCAAATAAGCGCAATCAGAAATGAAAAATGAGACATTACAACTGCTACTACAGAAGTAGAAACTATCATCCACGAATACTATGAATATCTCTATGCACACAAATTAGAAAATATAAAGGAAATAGTAAACTCCTGGAAACACATAACCTCCCAAGCCTGAATCAGGAAGAAATAGAAATCCTGACTAAACCAATAATTAGCTGAGACATAAAAGCAGTAATAAAAACTCTACCAACAAAAGTAAAGCCTTCAACCAGATGGATTCACAGCTGAATTCTATCAGACCTACAAATAAGAACCGGTACCTATTCTTCAGAAATAATTCCATACATCAAGAAGGAGGGAATCCTTCTTAACTCATTCTATGAAGCTAGTATCACCTTGATGCCAAAGCCAAATAAGGACACAACAAAAAACTCCAGGCCAATAACACTTACGAACATAGATGCAAAAGTCCTCAATGAAATATTAGCAAGCCAAATTCAATAGCACATCAAAAAGATAATTCACCAAGATCAAGTGGGTTTCATCTCAGGGATTTGAGGATGGCTTCATATATCAGTAAACGTCATTCACCACATAAACAGAATTAAAAACAAAGACCACATGATCATATGAATAGATGCAGAAAAAGCATTTAATAAAATCCAGCAACCTTTCTTGATAAAAATCCCTCAATAAGTTAGGCATAGAAAAAACATACCTCAAAATTATAAAAGCCATATATGACAAACTCATAGTTAAGATCATACCAAATGAGGAAAAGTTGAAAGCATTCTAACTAGGAACCAGAACAAGATAAGGATGCCTACTGTCACCACTTCTATTCAACATAGTACTGGAAGTCCTAGCCAGAACAATTAGGAAAGAGAAAAAAATAAAGGATATTCAAATCAGGAAAGAGGAGGTCAAACTATCCCTGTTTGCTGATGATATGTATCATATGTAGAAAATCCTACAGATTCCACCAAAAGACTCCTAGAATTGATAAATAAATTCAGCAAAGTCTCAGGTTGCAAAATCAACATATGCAAATCAGTAAACTTTCTCTATTCTAGTAATAATCAAACTTAGAGTAAAATTGAAGACTCAATACTGTTTACAATACCTATAAAGAAAATAAAATACCTAGGAATACACTTAACAAAGGAGGTGAAAGTTCTCCACAAAGAGAACTACAAAAAACTGAAGAAAGAAATCACAGATGATGCAAACAAATGGAAAAACATCCCATGCTTATGGATTGGTAAAATCAACATTATTAAAATATTCATACTGTCAAAATTGACTTACAGATTCATCACAATCCCCATTAAAATATCAACATCATATTTCACAAATCTAAAAAAAAAATAATTCTATGTTTTATTTGGAACCAAAAAGGAGCTGGAATAGCTAAAGCAATCTTAAGGAAAAAGAGCAAATCTGGAGGCATCACATTCCTTAACTTCAAATTATACTACAAGGCTATAGTAACCAAAACAGCATGGTATTGCCATAAAAGTAGAACCATAGACCAATGGAACAAAATAGAGAACCCAAATATAAAACCATCTACCTACAACCAACTGATCTTCAACAAAGCAGATAACACCATATTATGGGGGACAGAAGCCCTGTTCAATAAATGGCGCTGGGAAAACTGGATAGTCACATGCAGAAGAATGAAAGAGGACTCCTGTCTCTCACTATATAGAGAAATTAATTCAAGATGGATAAAAAACTTAAATGTAAGTCATGAAATCATAAAATTTCTAGAGGAAAACATTGAAAAACCTCTTCTAGACATTGGCCTAGGCAAAGAATTTATGGCTAACACCACAAAATCAAATACAACGACAACAAAAATAAATAAATGGGAAATTAAGAAGCTTCTGCACAACAAGGGAAATAATGAACAGAGTGAATAGACAACCTACAGAATGGGAAAAAATATTCACAAACTGTATATCCAATAAAGTGCTAATATCCAAAATCTACAAAGAACTCAAAATGAATCAGCAAGAAAAAGCAAACAACCCCATAAAAAGTACTCCAAAGACATGAAAAAAAAATTTTCAAAATAAAATAGACAAATGGCCCACAAGTATAAGAAAAAATGCTCAACATCATTAATCATCAGGGAAATGCAAATTAAAACTACAATGAGATACCAACTTACCTCTATCAGAAAAAGCCAAAAAACAATAGATGGATGCAGAAAGATAAGAATGCTATACACTGTTCGTAGGACTGCAGGTTAGTGCAGCCCCTGTGGAAAACAGTATGGAGATTCCTCAAGGAAATAAATGTAGACTTACCATTTGATCCAGCAATCCCACTGCTGGGTATATATCCAAAGGAAGAGAAGTCATTTTATCAAAAAGACACCTACATGTGAATGTTTATTGCAGCACAATTCACAATTGCAAATATGTGGAATCAACGTAAGTGTCCATCAATTCATGGGTGCATAAAGAAAATGTGAGATATGTGTATATATATATATATATATATATATATATGAGTGTATCACACACACACACACACACACACACACACACACACACACTATGGAGTACTACTCAACAAAAAAAAGAATGACATAATGTCTTTTGCAGCAACTTGGATGGAACTGTAGATGATTATCCTAAATGAAGTATCTCAGAAATGGAAAAACAAACATTACATGTACTCTCTAATATCTGGAAACTAAAGCATAGGCACCAATGGACACTAAGAGATGTAAAGAATATTGGAAACCAAGAAAGGGGGAGAGTGGAAAGGGATGAGGAGTAAAAACTTGCCTATTGTTTACAATGAACACTATTCTGGTGATGGGCACACTAAAGGCCCCAACTTAAGCATTATACAAGGTATCCATGTAACAAAAACATTCGTACCCCTCTAATATTTTGAAATTTAAAAAAATAAAAACGAATATCTGCTATAGTAATAGAGACCAAAGGTAGGGCCAACCCAAAAAAGCCAAATCTGCTCACATAACTTGTAGAATCCACATAAATTATAGAATAACTGCCTTATATGACAATTGTAAAGCCAATGGAATGTGATGCAGTAAGAATAGATTTTGTATTTATTTTGCCTTTTGTATCAAGCACGGGGAGAGTTGCTGATGTCAGGAAAGTCCCTAACTGAGAATGCAATGCACAGGGTCCTGATGACTGACGACTTGCTCGGCTAGGACTGACGGCCACACGACTCCCTACTTCATGACCAGGGTCATTGTGGAGACATTTCTCACTGGATCGGTTTATTGTAAATATTATATTTCAGCCTTTGAGCATATATTGTTGGTTTTTAGTTACGTGTAGCTTTAGAGCATCTGCTTTTTCATAGCAAAAAAAAGCGATGAAGAGGAGGAAAGAAGAAAGAAAAAAAATCTCTTAAGGAAGTGTTTAAAAGTTGAACTGATAGATTTGGCAATTCTCATTTGTGGCAGAAGTAACAGGCTTCACAGGGGCTGTATGACTCCAATATTAAAGAATAAACGCTTTAATATTATTAAATACATCAGAGCAGGTTTTATAGCAAACTTCATAATAAAGTTAGATGTTTCAGTATCAAAAAGGCACACACATTGCTTTAATGGTATCTACATGTTATGGATTGTAACGGCCTGTTATGACATCATCCGCTAGGAATTTACTATGAATGCTTGGGGAGAGGGGTTCAAAAAACTCCTTCTAATAAGATGCCATGAAGTGTAACTATATCTAATGACAATTGGTCAATTATGTATAAAGCATTTTCAGAGAGGACCGTTGCTTTAAGCTCTATTAAAACGTTAATGGGGCTTAGCAAGAAGTCTCCTTTCTTGCCTGCTGTTCTCTCATCCAAAAAGCCACAGTCCTATGTGACTCTCCTTGGCTCCCAGAGACTACACAGTCTGGAAGGTAGTTAGGGATCATTTTGGCGGCAAAGTTTTCAATTCAGCAGCAGAACCAAACTTGGGGTCAATGTCGGGCCTAGGTGTGATTTAGATGGGCCCTGAGTTTTTAAGTTCCTTCCTGCTCATTCTATTCTGTTTGTCTTTCTGTTTTTGGATGCCACGGGAAGCATCTGATTGAAATGAAATCCACTGACCTGAAGTACCTAAAAGAAAAATGTCTTGACTGGCAAAAGACAAACTGGCTGTCTTCAGAAAAGCTCTTTTATTCTAAATCTGAAGATGGTGTTGGGTCTCAACGTGTTTCCGGTGAGTCCAATCCAATCCACAGTGTCATTCTGTGTGACAGGCACTGTGCTTAAAAGAGAAGAATTTGAGCGCCTTTAGGAGGCGTGAGCCCTCTACAGCTTATAGTGAGCTGCATCATTTCCTATCTTCCTAGATCTAGTAGCATCACACATGACATGTTACCTGTCAGGCCTCTAAAAACTTAGAAATCATGAGCCCCAGTGTACTCTACGTGGTTCATCCCTGGGCCCTGTGCCATCAGTTTGACTTGATATTTCTTACTGATGCCTCCCACAGCTGGGCCTTGTTCTTCACAAAGAGTTTCTGGTGAAACTAGAGTCCTAAAGACGGGATTAAGAGCATAGTCCAAGGAATCCCAGGATCTAAGAGCTTGCAGGAAAACTAAAGAGTTTGGGATCTTCCAACCCCAGATGAGCAACCTGACACACAGAAAAGGGAAATGCCTTGGAAACATCAGCTCCAGAAGGAGCAGAGCAGAGATGGGAACCCAGGACTTCTGATTCCCCATCCTGTGTGCTGTACCCACCACCCTACACAGCTGGCCAGATCACTGCCTACATAGTATAGCCCTTGGACACATCCCTGGAGAGTGTGTCTTTTACAGAGCCACCACCCACACGTGCAGAGTGGCACCAGCTGTGCAGCCGAACCCCTTTTACACTATACCACTGTGTCTGGTGACATGAAAGTCACAACATGGTCACACTAAGCCCACTAGGTCTTACAGAAAAGTGCTTCTCCTCATTGGCAGAGAATTTTAGGCTGGAAGCAGGTAAAGGTTTAAACAAATCTGAAGAATAAACTTTGCAGACAACACAGGTTATTGGAGTCCCAGTCTCTGTTTTGTTCAGAGGACACTAAAACTTTCCTGTGGAGCTGACCTTGGAAGTAGTTAGAAAGGTTGTTGACTCTTTAAGGTGTCTTCAACCACCTTGTGAAGGCTTCCTTCAGCCAAAATTTACCTCACAGCTCAACCCTCCCATCCTCAACCCAGGCAAAAATATCTGAAATTCAATTAGTTGCAATTCATCCATATGAGTTAAATGTTGCCTCTTTCAAGCTTTATGAAAAAAAATTCCTCCCAGGAGAGAGCTCTGAGTTGACTAGTTCAATGAGCTTTCCTTGTGAGTAGATGGGATTGAGGCAAGGAGAGCCCTGAGCATTAGTGAGAGGCAGAAGAGCAGAAAAAACAAGCGCTGAGGGAAAGACACCGGCTGATAGAGAAGCCAGAGGTAAAGGGATCAAGGAAGGAGGCATCCAAAAGAAGCCACTGGCCTCCTGTGACAGCAGGGGCATCTGTGCACAGGAGACGATGGTCAGACCATGGCTGTAGCCTCTCGCCCAATATCTTTGACATTCTCTGTCCCCTATTCCTGCCAAGGTCTTCAGCAAATACCTCCAGAGAGCTGGAAGAAAGAGCACAAAATTCCCAAATACTAGCTCAGTGGCTGGTGCACAAGCTCAATAAGTATTTGTTGAATGAATATGTCAAATATTTAGAGTGTGTCCCTGTGCAGCCATCTCTATGGTTAAAGCCTTCTAGCTTGGTCTCTAGAGCACTTTACCAAGGGTTCAGTGCCTATGAAATAGGTTCTAATCCAAGAAGGTGTGTAGTGGAATGGACCTGGAATCAGTACTTTGCATTTTGTGTGATTATGTGTGAAGACTTCTCATCTCATGTAGAACAGAGAGTTCATTCATAGCTCATGCATTTGAACCATCTCTGGTGAGTATCACTTAGCAGATGGGATTCTCAAGAGTAACTGGAAGAGAAAGCAGAGAAAGCTCAGTTGGAGTGAAGTCACACACGGAGGTATGGAGTGAAATGAAGTTTTCTAGTTAAGGTGGGGACCTTGTAGAGATCACAGAGAGCCACGGAGTTCCAGCTTCCATTGGTTCTACAAGGTCATGAGAGGCCATGAGAAAGAGACAGGATGGAAATGCTACCTATGGGAGCTGACATCCACTGCTGTCTTCTGGAAGGAAAAACAAGGCCGTGAATGACTAAGAGGCAATTTATTGTTGTAAGTTGAGCCTGGCATGGAAGAGACCAAAACCTAGATTCAGATAATGTGGGAAAGAGTAGATCTAAGAACTGGGTGGGGTGGGGGAGTGAGAGTGAGAGTGAGGTTAAACCACCAACTAATCATTTGGCTGCCATAGAAGAGAGATGAGAACTGCTTTCAAGATTTGAGGCCTACAGAAGCCGAGATGATTATTAGCAGCAAAAACTAGGCAAGTTTGGGTTGGAGAGCATGAGTTGAAAATGTCTTTGGATAATTTATAACAAAGATTTGATTTTTCATTTTATTTTTGCATTTACCATGGTAGAAATATTATACACATTCAATGGAATTTGGTATTAGGAAAGTGTTAAATGCATCAAAATTTCCACATGGTCCGATGCCTCATATTTTAGGGCACTTATGGGGTGAGGGTCAGAAATATGTACCAAAAATGCCTATTTCTTAGTTCACAGTTTTATCTTCCCCATCATTTCTGTTACGGGGCCAATGTTCTCTCAGATTTGGAATGCTTTCCTCCCTTATGTACTTATGTATATATATATAAACATAAATTAATGAAACTCTTTCCAGACACATGATTCCAGGAATTTTTTATGCCTTTGTTATTAGTCCTTTGATAAAATTTTCTAATTAAGTCAATGTGACACTCAGCCAAAGAACAGAATTACTTCAGAACAATCTCACATGTTCCTTTCTGTGGTACAGTTTACCCTGAAAGCAAGACAAAGAAATCAGTTTCAGCTGCCATTGGAACGATTTAGATTGGACGGGGAGAAGAAGTCCCAGGCTGCAAGAACCTGGCTGAAGAGCCACGTGGGGAATTTAAAATCCTCATCTCTAGAGAATTCTAGAGAAAAGTAAAACAACCATTCATATATGGAGTTGCCTCCATGAAAATAATTATGTCCAGGACAATCCTCTCTGCTTCAAAACTTTTAATGACTTTCAATCCTGTATTGCTATACTACTCCATGACTCGGCCCAAAGAGCATAAGGATTTTTGTAGAGTAGCAGGGGAAACTTCGGGATATCTGTCCAATCTCTATTCCCCAATTCCTGAAAACTAATTCCTCACCAGCACTGCAATGGGCCCCCAAATTCATGTTGTGCCATGTTGTCCTGTTGTGGCCCCATCACCTCCCAGGCAGAGCTGATTACAGTGGGATATCCACCCAATCCAAAAAACATTGTTCAAGAGAATATAAGCCAACTATATTCTCTCTTCTGGGAAATGACATTGGGACAGTGAGCAGAAGAGCTGTGGTTAGGAGCACAGAGTCTGGAGCCAGACTGTCTGGGTTTGAAATCCAAATCTACTTCTCATTTGCTATGTGGATTTAGGTAAGTCACTTAAATCTTCTGCCTCAGTTTTAGCTGTAAAATGGGGATAAATCTTATAGGTTATATGGGAGGATTAAAGGAGTTAATACAACATGTGAATTGCTTAGAGTAGAATCTGCAATGAGGTATGCACTCTCTGAGGATTAGCTAATTTGTGATCTTGGCTGATCACCTGAATTAAGGAGCTATAAATTTGGGAATTAAAGACATCACTGTGGAATGTTTAACTGTAGTCTTAGACCTGAGTAAGGAGACAGAGCCAGTCTTCAGGACAAGATGAGAAAAGTAGAATAGAGTGAAAAGATAAATCAGGAGACCAGAAAGGCAGACAGATACACCAACAGAGCAGGGGCCTTGATTTTCCATGGCTCTCTGGCTCCTGGTTCTGGCCTGTCCTAAGACTGACCTCACTTTGGCCTGTGGTGTTCCATGAAGTATCTTTGTGTCCTTGTAAGAAAAGTTGCTTTTTTGGCTTACACTAGTTTGAGTGAGTTTCCATTACTTGGAACTAAGAATTCTTGACAAGAAGGGTTAGGTACACACTCGATTCCCCTTGAACACACATTTCCAATGGACCAGAACAAAAAGAGGACTTCGAGGGAAGGGCACGGCACACTACATTTCCTTTAGGGTCATCTTCTCCTTCTCAGACTAAGAGGTGCCTCCATTTTGACTTATTTTATTTTTTTCAAAGTACGTTCATGTTCTTCATTAACAACGCCTAAACTAAAGAACTTCTTCAACAACTAAAATTCAGTTTTCTTCTATGTAAAAATGAATTTAGAGCTGGGTGAGCCAAATTTCCCATGTTCTAACTTGGTTTCATTTGGCAGTCCAAAAAAATAGCTCCCTCTTCCTGCGTCGCTCAAGGTATGAGAGTCCAGGCAGCAGTGGGATGCAAAGCTCACACATTATTTGGTAATTTCCATTTCCAAATCCAAGTCCACAGACTCAACCTGCTAAATCCTTTGACTTTAGTCATGACAAATGACACACATTACCATGCTTCATAACACATCTTCTAAAACCTTTCCAAATAACCAGCCGGCAGGCAGTACTGCCAGCCTCGCCACATACACCATCATTTTTTCCCTTCCCTGTCTGGCTCTGAGGTTTTGGAACAGAGATGAAACTTAACCTTCCTAAACAAAGACCGTTTACTAGGCAACTTAGGGCCAGTAATTAGCTCACACACCATGAGGTGCCACAGAGCTGTTTGTAGATTTCTTCCAAGTGTAGGCTTCTTTTTTTCTTCCAGAAATTAGCCCTTTTCTCTAAGAACCCACAATCATTTACCACTGAATGAAGGAACAGCACTTATTATAAGAGTAAAATATTTAAAACCTCTTTCAAGGATGGTCAGACAACCTCATAAATCATGTTCTCCACACTGGTGAGTTTGGGATGTGAAGGTCATGTGTTGACATATTTAGAAGCCATTGGGGTGCTGTGGTTTCACAGCTAGGAGGGAAACTTGAGCTTGTTGAAGTTGGAGCTTACTTATATTTTTATTTATTGAATTAATGAAATCTTGGCAACAAACAGTGTTTTACTCTAGACAAAATGTGATATTTTTTTCTTTGCCCCCACCTACCTCATATCCCTCTCAAATAGACACTTTTGTAAAAGTTTCAAACACTAGAAAAGCTTCCTGGGAAGCCCAACCTAACCTTAATAAAATCAAGATGAACCAATCAATACATGGAGATATGGCTTCCATTAAAATTGACATTTGGGTATTAGAAGAAGAAAGAAATGGCATGAAAGTAAGTATTTTGAACCTGTTTACAAAGCTGCTGGATTCTGAGAGTTCGCACATTTATCAAGCTCTATGTCAGCCTTACTTGTAGTTTTCAAAAACCATAGATCACTAGAATCCAGCCAGTTTAGCTCATGATATTTCCTCACATTGATGAAGGCTCTACCGTTCTCACAATGAATGTGTGTTTGTGCGTTTGTACCCTAGTGACTTAACAGCAACAAAAATCCTTGCCGTGGTTTAGCATAAAGATTTTCAACTCCAACTATAAACTGGAATCACTCAGGGAGATTTTGAAAGCCTCAGTCATCCGTACTTTTTAAAAACTCCCTAGTTATGGTCCTGACAGGATATAAATGGCAGATTCAAATTGGGTAAGCTAAAGAAAGTTTAATAAAGAGACTCTTTACAAAGTTACCAGCAGAGTTTGGGGGAAACTGGAAGAGATAGCGCAATACTCTGGGCCAGGAGCAATGGGGTGCTATTATTCATAACTCCTAGTCTGGAAAAAGGAAGCCTGAGAGTAGTCATCAGAGCCCAGAGAGAGGGGACAGGAGCTATATGACCTTCAGTCTAAGGATGCAGCCAATTCCCGGTGATCCCACCAGGAGGCAGCTGGGGAAGGAACACCCCAACCGCATTATCCTCCCCACTCCCATCTCCCACTGGTGCTCCTCACTGACCGAACCCAGTTAGACACCAAAGCTAATGAATATTTTTGTTGGTCAACCTTCCTCTTCCCCTTCCCAGGACAACACAGGGTAAAAAGGAGTGGAGACTGGATCTGAGGAACAAATAGGAGGGGCCAATCAGGAGATTCTCCTGCAACCAGATTTTCCAGTCTGCAGTGGAAGTGGCATTGCTATGGAAATCAGAAGTCTCTGGTTCTAGTGCTGGTCCTGTGTGACCTTGGGCAGCATCACTTGTCTGACTCTGTTTTCTCAAAAATAAAGGGCATTGAATCAATTCAATGTTTTCCAAAGTATGGTTCTAGTGTTTTTCTTATATGCCTCAGGGCCTCTTGGAGTGGGAAGATGTAGAGACCAAATGGTGGGTTCTAGCCTTATTCCCCGTTGCACACTCTAGTATGTAAATAAATCATGTGCTAAATTTATTTGGGTAGTGCTAAATTATTTCTCTCAGGTTTACTGTATTTTTTTTAGACATTGAGTATCTAGACCAAGGTGTATGATCATGACAAAGGAAGAAATTACATGTGTGTGTGTTTCTAATTAATTGAAATACAGTTGTAGGGGGTGTATATGTATGTATGTGTGTATGTGTATACCTTTGTGGGTATATTACAGATGCAAAAGGAAGGCATTTTTAGAGTTGAGAAAATTGAAGCTTAAAGAGATTAAGCTCATGGTAAAGAGGGAAAATATATGACAGAGTCATGGATCGAAGCTAGGTTTGTTCTATTCCAAAAGCAATGTCACCAAAGAACATGAAAATGGAAAAAAAAACTGTATGACTATCTACAAACACGTGCACGTGCAAACACACACAGACACACACTTACATATTTACGTAGATTTTTAGCGTGTCTCAGGTTTACTGCCTCTCCATTAGCTTTTCTCAGGTTTAAATATCTGCCCTTCTGTAGATTGTCCTTGCCAGGGTCCCCTTCATCTTCTGATATCTTTCAATAGAGTAAAAACAGCAGACCATGTAGCAGATGAGTAAAATCCATTATTGTTGAATTTTTATGTAACATTTGAAATAGCTAGCTGTCCCCATTTTTCCAACCTACAAAAAAGAGTTTTATTTTATTAATAGGTAAAGATGCAGCTTTTGAGGATTTATTATCGCACCCCATGACCGCTGGGTTTTTCTCAATAGAATATTGGGCTTTTGAAGGTTCTTTTAGAGGTTTATATGTTCACAGTTCAGAGAAGACAAAGGTCAACGGGGACAAGTAGTCACAGAGCCTCGGGGACTGCAGGGGGTCTCACAGGATAGGTCTCAGAATTTTCATATCCGTTCTTTGTTAAGTTCTATAAACTCAGTCCTTGTCTCCTTAAGGTACTATCAAATATAATCTTAGAAATGGAGTGTTTAAGGGGTATTTTCCTGTGTCTTTTAAATGACCGGACCCCAAATACTTTATTCAGCAAATATTTATAGATTAGTAAATTTATATCATGCTAGCTGATAGTGACAGATAATAATGATGGAAAATATATTTTATAAACAAATAATGGTTATTAAAATACAGTGAGATAATTGGCACAATGTGGACTTGGTACAAGAAAATGGGAGCAGAGAAGGAATTATTTCCGCCTGGGATAATAAGGGACTTTTTCATAAGGAGGAATATTTTGATATGAGACTTGAGAGATGAATAAGATTTGACCAGATGGACAAAAAGTAAGAGCATTTCAGGCAAAGGAAAAAGTATATGTAAAGTTACAGAAGTATGAAATGGGGCAGATGATTTAAAGAATAGCAAATACTTCAATATGTCTACAATATGGGATGCAAGTAGGGCAGAGGTGGGAGTGAAGCTAACGTGGTAGGCAGCAGCCAGACTGTGATGCATCTTGATTGGCAAGTTGAGTTTATATTTTATCCCATATTTTCCATGATTTCAAAACAATTTTGGACATATGCCCAGGGATGCAAACATGCAGAATATATGCATGACATTCTGCTAAACATAGCACATCTTCATGGAATAGTTATTTTACCAAAAATAATTATTAGAGGAGATTTTTAAAATGTATCTATTCTCACTGATAGGTAATAATTGTATTTATCTATGGAGTACACATGACATTTTGATAATGCATGCAATGTGTTATGATCAAATCAGGGTATTTAGGATATTTATCACCTCAAACGTTTATCATTTCTTTGTGCTGTGAATATTCTTACTCTTCTCTTAACAGCTATTTTGAAATATACAAAAAATTGTTGTTAACTATAGTCACCCTACTGTGTTATCAAATGCTGGAATTTATTCCTTCTATCTTACTATATTTTTGTATTCAATAAGCAACTTCTCTTCATCACCTTCATCCTCATCCTTCACAGCCTCTGGTAACCATTATTCTACTCTCTACCTCCATGAGATCAACTTTTTTAGCTCCCACATATGAGAGAGAACATGCAATATTTGTCTTTCTGGCCTAGCTGATTTGATTTAACATAATAACCTCCCATTCCATCCATGTTGCTGCAAATGACATAATTTCATTCTTTTTATGAATAAATAATATTTCGTTGTGTGTATATACCATATTTTCTTTATTCATTCATCTGTTGATGTACACATAGGTTGATTCTATATTTTGGTTTTTGTGAATAGTGCTGCAATAAACACAGGGGTACAGATATCCCTTTGATATATTGATTTTCTTTCCTTTGGATAAATACCCAGTAGTGGGATTGCTGGATTGTGTAGTAATTCTATTTTTAGTTCTGTGATAAATCTCCATACTGTTTTCTATAATGGCTGTACTAATTTACATTCCATTTACAGTGTATAGGAGTTCCCCTTTCTCTCCATCCTTGCCAACATTTGTTATTTTCTGCCTTTTTGATAATAGCCACTGTAACTAGGATAAGATGATACCTCATTGTGATTTTGATTTGCATTCCCCTGATATTTAGTGATTTTGAGCATTTTAAAAATATTCCTCTTGGTCATTTTTATGTCTTTTTAAAAGAAATATCTATACAGAATCTTTGTCTACTTTTTAATGTTTTTTTTCTGTTGAGTTGTTTGAGTTTTTCATATATTTTGCATATTAGTCCCTTGTTGAATAAATAGTTTGAAAATATTTTCTACCATTTTACAGATTGTGTTTTCATTCTGTTTACTGTTTCCTTTGCTGTGCAGAAGCTTTTTAGTTTAATTAAGTCAAAATTGTCTATTTTTGTTTTTGTTATATGTGCTTTTCAAGTCTTAGTCATATATTCTTTGCCTAGATCAATGCCCATGA
>CAUYSK010015392.1:0-11901 GCA_963575035.1 Avahi laniger | reverse complement strand
ATTAATTTCTTTCTATTTTTGGTAGAGATGGGGTCTCGCTCTTGCTCAGGCTGGTCTCGAACTCCTGAGCTCAGAAAGATCCGCCCACCTCGGCCTCCCAGAGTGCTAGGATTACAGGCGTGAGCCACTGCGCCCGGCCTTGAACCATAGATTTCTGTGCAATATCTTAGTTTATGGTATTAAACAAGTTGGAAATGTTCTATTTTCTCAAAGAGGATCTCTATATTTGTTAGAATTCACCAGTGAAGACATCTGGGCCGGGAGTTTTACATGTGGGAAGGTTTTTTTCCTTTTCATTTGAAATTTTACGTGTATTTACCATACAGGATTATTCAGATATTCCATTTCATTTTGTGTCAGTTTCAGTAAGTTGAATTGTTCAAGGAATCAGTCATCTCATCTATGTTGAATTTCGGTGTGAAATTGCTCATAATTTTATTATTTTACTGTCTATAAACTCTGAAGTAGTAATTGATTTTTCATTCTTAATTTGTGGTTTCTTTTATCTTGATCTGTCTAGCCTAGGGGTTTATGAATTGATCTTTTCAAAGAACTAACTTTTGGCTTTAGTTTTCTCTGTTGTCTTATTTTTTTTTGTTTATTATTTCCTTCCTTCTACTTATGTGGGTTTGCTTTGTATATATTTTTTCTTAAGGTAGAGCACTAGTCATTGATTTTAGACTTTTTCTTTTTCTTTTTTTTAATATAAAGATTTAGATTCCCTGCGGGTACTGCTTTAAGTCTGTTTCATAAATATTGACATTCTGCATTAGCATACAAGCAAATTAATTTCAGTGGAGTTCAGATTATTTTCTGACTTCCTCTATGATTTCTTCTTCGACACATGAATTATTTAGAAGTGTGTTCCCTTTTTCTTTTCTCTTTTAAAAATTTTTTTCATATATTTAGGTTTTTCCTAGATACTGTTGATTTTTATTTCCAATTTTATTCAGTTGTGGTCTTCACATGATGTCAATTCCTTTAAATTTATTAGGACTTGTTTTATGTCCCAGAATTTGGTCTGTATTTGCAATCGTATCATGTGCGCTTGAATATGTATTATTCAGTTGTTGGGTGAAATGTTCTATAAATATGGATTAGGTGGCTGATAATGTTCAGATTATCTGACTTTTTGTCTAGTTGATCTTTCGGTTGCTGAGAGAGGAGTGCAAAAATCTCCAACTATGATTATGGAAATGCCTGTTTATCCTTTTAATTCTACTGTGGTTTTTTCCTTCCTACATTTGAAATTTTATTATTGGGTGTGTTCACATTTATCATAGTTATGTCTTCTGAATAAATTGACCATTATATAATTAAAAGACCCTCTATGGTAACGCTTTCTGTCTGAAAGTCTGTTTTATCAATATAGACTCCTGGGTGTCCGCTGCTACTGTGTGATGGATGTCTTTCTGTACCCACGTGCCTTCAACCTGTCCTAATAAAGTTCATGTAGTTAGGTCTTACTTTTCTAGCCGTTTTGGGAGTATCTTCCTCTTAACTGTTGAGTTTAGGCCATTAACATTAGAGGTAATTATTGATGTGCTCAGTAACATTGTTTGTTTCCTGTTTGTCCCCTTTGGTTTCTTGTTCCCCTGTTTATCTTTTCCTGCCTTGTTTTTTTGAATGCTACGTATTTTTTTTTTCAGAATTCACTTTTAATTTTTTTTAGCTATACCTTTTACATTATTTTTTAGTAGTTCTAGGGATCGTAATATATTAATACATCCTTACCGCTTACCTATTCAGTTTGCTTAGGGTTACTATCGTACCACTTCATGCCAAAGGTAGAAACCTTGAAACCGTATGTCTCCTGCTGTACTTAATGCTGTATTGTAATATGTGCTATGTCTACATAGAACCCCCCAAGACTAATTATAGTTTTTGTTTTAAACAGCCCTGCAGATTTAAAGTTGCGGGAAATGCAGTCTTTGATGCAATCAAACGTTTACCGTTCCCAGTGCTCAGCACCCCCCAGTGTCTGTTTCAATTTCTTGCCATTTCCCATCGGCTTGAAGAAATTCCTGTGGTATTTTTTTGGTACGCAGGTCTGCTGGTGAAGAAATCCTTGGTTCTCGTTTACCCACAGAGTTGTTTTCATTTAACCTTCATTCCTGAAGCATGTTTTTGCTGGGTTCTCTTTTGATGCTTTCCCACTGCTTTGGGCACGTTATTCTTCCTTTGTTGTATTGGAACAAAATGTTGTTCCACTGTCTTTTTGGCCTTCGTAGTTTGTACTGCTGAGTCAGCTGAGTTAGATTGTTTGTCCCCTGTGTGGCACGGTTTGTTTTTCTCTGGTTGCTTTCAGAATTTTGTCTTTATCTTTGGTCCTCAGCAGTTTCACCGTGGTGTTGTAGCTGTCGGGTTCTTTATTTTATCCAGCGGAGGATTGGCTGAGATTTTTCGAGTCCAAAAATTTGTCTGTCACCAAATTGGGGATATTGTTGGCCACTAATTTTTAGATATTTTATGTGCTCTTTTCTCTTTTATCTGTCCCTGGAGTTCCAATGACGCATGTCTTATAGGTCCCTAAGGCTCTTCATATTTTCTCAACTGTTTTTTCTCTTCGTTCGTTAGATTGGGTAATTTCTATCAGTTTAGCTTCAAGATCACTGACTCTTTCCTCTGTTCCTTCCATTCTATTAAACCCAGCCAGTGTTGTCCTTTACGATTTCAGATATTGTATTCTGCTTCCGTAGAATTCCCTTGCTTTTCATTTCTATTTTTACTTTTTACTGAGATTTTCTCTTTTCATTTATTGTGAGCATATTTTCCTTTATATACTTGAGGGCACTTATAATAGTTACTTTAAAATGCTCGACTACTTTTTTCAACATCTGCATCATTTTAAGTTTGCTCTCTGTTGATTGTTTTATAGTGAGTTACATTTTTCTAATTCTTTGTATGATGAATAATTTTTATTTGTATCCTGGACACTGTGAATATTACGTTGTAGAGATCTTGGGCTTCTATTATGTTCATCTGCTAAGTGTTGGATTTTGTTCGCTTTAGCAGTCATTTAACTTGGTTTGTTTCAAATTGGTAGCTCAAACCTCAGTTCCGTTCTTCTATCCTTAGCTGGTGTCTGTTTTGTACGTGTGTGGCTCAGGGATCGGACAGAACTTTGAACAGAGTTTATACATGGAACCGAGGCTCTGCCTCGCCTGCCTTGTCCTGTCTGGTGTTCCCTCTTCACTTGCTAGTGACTGTGGTTGTCCCAAGCTCTGTCCTCTATTCTTCCTGCCAAAAAGACTGTTTTCCTGTTGGAGACGTACCCACTCTAATAAAGGTGCCAACTTTTGCCGGGATCAGGTTAAAGGCAACATAAGGGAAGCTCGTGCCATTTTTATTTTCCAAGTATGTATTTTCTTGTTTGTTCTCCGGGACCCTCAAGTCATTGTTAATTTTTTGTTTTTGTTGTTTTTGTATGTTGTCCAGATTTCATAGATGTTATATGTAGAAAGGTTGGGTCTTATAGGAATTAGGCAACCATGGTGGAAGTTAGAATGCGCATATATACACATACATATGCAATATATATACACGCATATAATATATATATATATTGTTCCTTGTATTTCTCTCTTCTGTGAGGAATTTGGTATGTCCCTTTCCCGTCCACTTCCTAAAATTCTTTTTATATATATATAGTGGTCAACACATACGACATTATCCAATCTATGAACAATGCATAGGATTGTTTGGGCCAGAGTTTTAAATTTTACACAAGTAATACCATGCAGTATTTTTTGTTCTACAACTTTTTTCCTCACTCAATGTAATATTTTGAGATCTATCCATGTTGATAAAATATAAATCTCTTTTATTCATTTTAAGTGCAGGACACTCTTCAACCTCATGGATGTGTACTCCTCAATTTATTTGTAATTTCTTCTGATGGATCTTTGGGCTACATCTAATTATTTTCTCTGCCAACAATGGTGCGACAGTGTTCTTACACCTGCTTTTTGGTTCTTTGCCTGGACGCACAGTGCTTTGACGTCACCAGCTTGGTCCAGCTCTCTCCAGAGTGACCGCACCAATGTGCGCCCCTACCAGCGTATGTGAGAGTGCCCCTGCCTCAGAATGTTAACAGTGGTGATCTCTGAACAGTAACATTTCAAGTGATTTTTATTTTCTTTTTTATACTTTCTGCCACTGAATTTTTTTTCCCTGAGCAGTTATTGTTTTTATAACAAAAAGTAAGGCTTTTTTTCCCGAAGCAACAGCAGAACCTGCTCTTTCTCTCATGCCCCCACCATCCCAGGTGTCTACAGCTCTCTTCTCTCCCACTGTGCTCTGCATGTACTGCTTTAGTTCTTTTTCTTTTCTTTAAGACAGAGTCTCACTCTGTCACCCAGGCTAGAATGCAGTAGCGGCATCACAGCTCACAGCAACCTCAAACTCCTGGGCTCAAGTGATCCTCCTGCCTCAGCCTCCCAAGTAGCTGGGACTACAGGTGCGTACCACCACGCCCAGCTAATTTTTTCCATTTTTTTTTTAGAGACGGGGTCTCACTCTTGCTCAGCTAGTCTCAAACTCCTGAGCTCAAGTGATCCTCCGCCTCAGCCTCCCGGAGTGCTAGGATTACAGGCCTCAGCCACCGCACCTGCCCTGCTTTAGTTCTTAAGTATACTTATTTGTGTATTTATTTTCTCGTATTCTCCTCAACTATTTAGCAAGCCCCTTGAGGGCAGGAAGTATACCTCACTCATCCCTGTCACTGTGAGATTTGCACTGCTGGGCACAAAGCGCACGGGAAATTGCAGATGGATACTGCCTTCCCCATCACACAAATGAGGAAGAGCTCAAAAAATTTACCCAGGTCACACGCCCACCCTTGGGTCAGAAACCCAAGCTGAGCCTTCCGACTTTGAACTCCCCTCCTGGGCTAAATGACTTGCCCAGGAGCACTCGGCTGCGAGTGTGGGAGGGACCAGAAGTGGGGGGCCCAGGCTCTGCTCCTCCAGTGACAGGAGCCTGGCTCCTCAGGGTGGACCAACTACTTGGTTTGCCGCAGACTTTGTGCCTGGACAGGATTCGGTAATTCACTGTGGATGTCAGTTACAAGTTCTGGGCAGCCTGCCTAATCTCTGGAGTCACTTAAAATCTCTGTCGTTACTGCAAAAGTGAATGTTTGGACAATTTATTCTGTGCTTCCTGTCAATAGAGACACCCTGGAGTCCTCATTTCAGCGTGGCGTTTCATTGTTTTAAGCCGAAATGCGCCGACGTGCTTCCAACGCGTTATCACCGTAATCGCTTTCTTTTGCTATGGAAATGATCGGAAAATGGTGCTTTGATACAAGGGAAGGGTGACAAGGCCATGCGGTGCTAAGCTGGGATTCCACAATTACTGTTTGTAAAAGGGGAACTGTCATCAAAGAAGCCGCAGGAGAACATCTTGGGGCCACCTCTCGGAGTCAGGAAATTTGAAACATATATTTCACAGATGCACATTTCGCCGTAAACCTCTCTGCATAATGCATGAGGTTTGATTTAATGTCATTGTTAATTCTGGTGCTCACAATGGTGCACTCTTAAGGGAGCCATCATTTTTATTTCAGTTTTTTTTCCTCCTGGCAATAGAACTGAGGCCGTTTTAGGGTTGTTCTGCATTGTGTGCGCATAAGACACCTTCCTGGGGAGGGAGGCAGGTGCTGGGCGAGGCGCTCTGGAGGCCGTGGCGGGAGACAGGCGGCCGACTGCCTTGGGAGCCCCCCGGGCCGGATCTGGGCTCCCTGTGCCTGGCTGTGCTTGGTCAGAGCTGGAGGGTTGTGTTTCAAGGAAAAAGAATGAATGATGAATGAATGATGAATGAAAAGAAGGCGGCCTTGCAGCAGAATAGAAATGAAACAATTTCAATTTTCAAGATCAGTTTTAATCAGTTTTCAAGATGCACAAAAAATCATTGTGGCTTGGGGTGGCTAGGAGTGACAGAACCCTAGAAACGGAAAAGACAGATGACGTATGACGAAGGGGTGGGGCGCGAAACGCGAGTGAAGGGAGGGGGAAGGCGGAGGCAGACGTTGGCCCAGACACCAGTGAGCAAGGAGCTGGGGGGAGAGAAGAGTCCAGAGGACACCACTGAGGCAGCAGGCCCCGGGGCTCCTCTGAAAGCCCAGGGCTTGGGGCTGGGTCCCTCACTGTCCTGTCCCTGGAGCCCTGGGACAGTGAGGACATGAGCTTGGCCCCACAGTTGGGTGAGGGCTGGCGCCTCTCAAAGACATCCGTGCAGAGGGCTGCCCGGGGCTCCAGCCACCTGTGCACTCCAGGGACATTCTCAAACCAGTCCCCTCTGCTTAGGGCAGTTTGCAGCTGCGGAAGAGGTGTGCCTGGTGGGCCTTATAGCATTAAAGAGCATGGATGGCCGCCTGGGCGGAACAAACCTACGTGAACTCAAAGATCTAGATGGTTCTGGTACAACGAGGAAATGTCCAAGATACTGTATGGCAGCAGATTGATCTTCCATGTCCACATTGGGTTGTGGGCTCTCACCATCAGTCCGTGTGCGGGCAGGAACAGAGGCTCGCGGAGGTTAAACTTGCTCAGCATCGCGGCATATCATGGAGCTGGTTCTAGCTCGGGCATTATGGTTTCTGAGCCGGCGTATTACTAGTCTGGGGAGCCACCCCTCCCCCACAGCCAGGTCTGGGCAGGGATTTACCCCAGCCCCAGGGGTGGGACCCATAAACCCAGGCCTGAGCCAATCAGAGCCTTCCCTGGCTGCAGCGATTGGTCCAGGTGGGCATGTGACCTAAGCTTGTCTAATCAGGGTGAGTCTGGAGACCTTTTGCTGGGAATGTGGATCCTTCTCCACTGTATTTGAGGGGAACACGGCCCCAAAGAGTCTGCCTGAGACTGCAGTCTCCTGACATGGCCTAGAGCCCTCAGGCAGGCTGACTGCTTCATGGCCAATTCTCCACTTCCCCATATCCACCCTTTTCCAAATAACTTGCAGTGCCCTGCCACTGGGCCCTTGGGCTTGGCATGAGGCTGGCTTTGGCCAGTGGGATGAGGGTGTTCAGGACGTCAAGGCTCGAACGCTGCTTGCCCTAGTTCTTGCGTGTGCACCTTCACCTACACCCCGAGCGACCTTCACCTACATGCCCACTAGAAGGACATGAGACCTGCAGGAGCACGGTGTCTCCAGCTGACAGCCGGCCCAGCCCAGACACATTAGTGAGCCCCTCAAGCAGCGGAAAGGGCCGCCCAGCAGGCCCACTGACTCGCGGGTGGTCAGAAGCAGCCGTTGCTCTCAGTTGCGGGGTTTGGGTGGTTTGTTGCACAGCGTCGCAGCAGCAGATGACTGACACAAGCCCCGAGCCAATGAATTCCCATTTTCAGTCAAACCATGTTGGGTTATGATTCAAAGGAATCATCCTGGCCAGGCATGGTGGTGCACACCTGTGATCCCAGCACTTTGGGGGTCTGAGGCAGGAGGATCGCTGGAGCCCAGGAGTTCGAGGCTGCAGTGAGCTATGATCGCGCCACTGCACTCCAGCCTGGGCACCAGAGCAAGACCCTGTCTCAAAAACAAAAAATCATCCTCACAGATATGTCATCTTATCATGGCCCACAGCTCAGGAGCCATGGAGAAGGGCCCAAGAATATGAAGCAGGGAATTTTGACCAGAAGGCTGAGTCTGTTTAATGCCTGGTCATTTTAACAGACAGCAGGTGTATAAAATGCACGTGCACAGACGATCAGCAGCGATGGTGCGTTTCCAATGCTAGCGGTGTCTCCTGGCTGCTGTCGGGGGACTCGGGGGCGGGATGGACGTGGCACGGCCTGCGGCACATCTGTCCTCGGCATTCCCTCTGGCAACGGGGCCACCCTGCTTGCCTGCTCCCGTGGTGCCGGGGGCCTCCTGGGCGACGAAGACCTTCTCGTAGTACTCGATCAGCAGTTCGGTGAACAGGTTTAGGGGCACGAGGGCACTCAGGGAGGACACCCCCTGGGACGGCCAGATGAGATTAAGTCCAAAGACACAGGCCAGGTTGGAGCTGTTCATTTTGTTAAAAATGCTCTCCCGGGACACCTGGAACAGACCACACGTGGGACAAGGGCAGTGAGCCCCGAGGGCAGCAGCAGCCTGGCATTCCCCCCTAAACCCCGGGAGGGACTTGTGTAGTGAGAAGAGCAGTGGACTGGGAGCCACCAGCCCGTACCACCTCCTCACTCGGGGCCTCAGTTTCCCTAACTGTAAAAGGAAGGGATTGGCCTCGATGCTGTGCCTCTGTGATCTACCTTCTGGGATTTCCTCAACACCCCACCACCTCCTCTTCTACTGCAGCGGACTCGGGAGTGGGGGGCTCTAGCACAGCCAGCCTGAACCAGGGACCTCTGACCTCTGCACTGTGGCTGGTGAACCAGGCGTGAGCAAGACCAGCCAGCACGCGGGGGTTGCTGGGAGGAGAGATGACAGCGGAAAGAGCTTGCTGAAGGGCTCCGTGTTCGTCTCAGAAAACACAGCACTCCCAGGAGTGCAGTTCAGTCCTCGCTATTTTTTTTGATATAGGGTATTGCTTTGCTGCCCAGGCTGGCCTCAAATTTTGGGCCTCAAGTGATCCTCTGCTTTGGCCTACTGCATAGCTGGGACTACAGGCTCTTGCTGCTGTGCTTGGCTTCATCCCTCCTCACCTTACACATGAGAAAACCGAAGCCTAGAGGGTACAGGAAGCTTGCCCAAGGCCATGTGGCCCGTCAGTGGCAGGGCCTGTTCTTGGGGACCTCAGAGAATCAAAAGCAGAGATAATCTGAGCTGTGAGTGCCAAGGGCTGGGGGGTGGGATTCAGCTGGGCGTCGCCCTCCCAGATACCCCAACCCTCTGGCCCCCCCACCCCATCGGTTGTGCACTAGCTAAGTGAGCCCTGGGACACCCCTCTCTGGCCACGCCGAGGCCCCCAGTCCTGATGGTTGAACACGATGAGACACCGAATCTCACCAGACGCATTAAGATGGGTGCTTGTGGAGGAGGCCAAAGAAATAAGTCTATCTCCCAATGATGGAAAAAAAAATAAGAAAAGAGGGTTAGAGAGGGTTAGGGAAGTAAATTTTAGTTTTGGGACTGCTGAGAAATTTTATCAAGCAATAGGGAGAATGAGATAGTTTTAAAATCAAGTGGTGACATTATCTGCCGGACTCTCGCACGTGATACGTGCTCTCCCCTCCCCTCCCCAGCAGGCGCGGCCTCCTCACGCCTAACCCCACCTGGCCGGGGGTCCCTGGGGGCCGAGGGGTGGCCTCCTTGGGATCTGTGGGGTTCCCCTGCTGACCTCACAGGCTTTCGCTCCAAACGCCCCCCTGGCCCAGCGCAGGAGCTGGGCCCAGGCCAGAGCAGTGAAGGGGCTTCTCCCCTCGTCCCTGCTCTTATCTTGCTGTAGTGCGCCAGGCGGTGGCCCCACAAAGACAGGGCCACCCTGAGTCCGTGAGCGTGACCTTATTTGCAACCAGGGTCTTTGCAGGTACTACTGAGTTGAGGATCTCAAGATGAGAGCACCTCGGCTTCTCTGGGTGGGCCTGAATCCAGGGACAAGTGTGCTTATGAGAGAAGGTTAGAGACAGAGGAGAGAAAGCCCCGTGAGGACGGAGGCAGGCACTGGAGTGACGCAGTCGCCGGGGCCACTGGGGGCTGGAAGAGGCAGGCAGGACCCTCCCCTAGAGCCTCTGCAGGGAACGTGGCCCTGCAGACTCCTTGGTTTTGGACGTCTGGCCTCTAGAACGGTGCGATGGTAAATTTCTATTGTTTAAGCCACCAGCTTGTGGTCCTTTGTCCCGGCAGGCCCAGGAACCTAATGTGCCTGGCACGGGCGTGCCTTCCACAGCAATCGTCTGCTCAGCCCACAGGGGGCCAACAGCACGTGGGCTCAGGACACAGCCCCCACCCGCCAGAGACTCAGCCTAAGCAGGTGACTCGGGAGCTGAGGACCTCAACAGGAAAGTCACTGGCCATGACCGAGGGACGGCCAGTTGACCCTGCCTGGTTGGGGGGCTCTCAGCAGAGCTGTTGCCTGACCAGGCCTTGGATGGAGTACTTTGCTGGCCAGGGAATGGCGTCCCAGGGCTGAAGGAGGGTGTGACCCCAGACCCGGGGTGCGCAGGGGACTGGTCTGCGCAAGCACCGCTGTGGAGGGGAGAGGCCACCAGGGCCAGGCGGGAGCCTGGGCCTCCCCCGAGCGCCCTGCTCTGCCCACTCACCGCGTGCAGGAAGCCCATGAGGTAGCTGAGCACGGCGTGGTTGTGCTCCGGGAGGCCCCGCAGGATCTGGCGGCAGTGGCTGACACGCAGGCTGCTCTCCACACCTGCAACGGCACCGCGCGCCTTCCTGAGCGGGCTCCGGAGGGCGCCCTCCCCCAGGAGGAGGGCACAGTACTAGCATCAACCAGGGAGCCGGTAAAGCCCGATCACTTCATGAACAGGAATGTTCTAGACCAGGGCTTGGCAAACTACAGCCCACGGGTGACATCCGGCCCAGTGCCTGTTTTTGTCAGTAAAGTTTTATTGGAACACAGCCACGTTTGTCTGCCGGCACGTTGTCTACGGCTGCTTTTGTGTGACTGGCAGAGCTGAGTGATTGCAACATAGGCTGCATGTGTGGCCCACGGCGCCAAAATACTTACTGTCTGGCCCTGCTCTGGACTAGCTGCCTGTCTACGATTCTCACGCGTCGCTCTTGGCAGCATCCTGCCCTCCAGGGACTGGGTGTAACTGTCCCACACTCCGAGACCCACAGTTTCCCCACATCCTCCATTTGAGCTCTGTGACCTTCAAATCGGCCAACAAGTCCTCACCAAGCTCCCACTGCGACACGCACGCGCACCTGCTGTGGCGCACCCGTATCATCCAACATGCTAACCCCCTCCCGCTAAGTGCAGAGTGAATGCTCTGTGTGCTCTACAAACGCACCCACAGCTGAGACACACAATTCCCTCTGTGAAAATTCTTGCTGGTGTTTTAATAAAAGCCATCATTTCGTGAATTAGAGCTGTTGTCATCCAGTAATTTGAACGGACAAGGAGTTCCCTTGAAATGAACGTTTCCAAGGAGCCACCTGAGCCTGGAGGCCACCACCCCGTTCCTTTGGATATTCCAGCCCGAACCTCGTTTTTCTGAGAATTATGGTACCAGAGTAGATACTGGTGCAGGGTCACCTCAGCTCTATGTCCCCTTGAGATGGAGCACATCCCAGCAAGCGGCAGGACCAGCTAGCCAACTGTCACAGCAGGCGGCGTCATCGGGCACTTACCAGTGCCGGCAACCATGCCAAGCATTTTATGCACTTTTACTCCTCAAAATAGCCTCAATATATATAAATGAGGAAAGTGAGCTCAGAGAAGTTAGGTGACTAGCCCAAGGTCACACAGCTAGTGAGTGGCAAAGCTGGGTCTCAAATCCAAATCTGTTGAGGGCTGAGCCAGTCCCCTGGACCTCCCTGCTCTCCACTGGGCGGCTGTCCCAGCAACGCTTTCCTTCCTTCCCGCACACCACGGGTAACCTGGAAAGCCCACCTGCAGAGTGCACTCCAAAGGCTTGCTCGCCTCACTTCAAGGAGAAACACACCTGCCTGAGCAGGGCTGCCAGATAAAATGAAGGACTCAGTTAAACTGGACTTCCAGGTAAACAGCATTTTTTTTTTTTGAGACAGAGTCTTACTTTGTTGCCTGGGCTAGAGTGCCGTGGCGTCAGTGGAGCTCACAGCAACCTCAAACTCCTGGGCTTAAGTGATCCGCCCGCCTCGGCCTCCCAGAGTGCTAGGATTACAGACGTGAGCCACCGCGCCCGGCCTAATTCCATTTTTTAATTTATGAAATTGGCAAATACTAAAAAAAGAGATAATAGTAAAGAGGAGGGGCCAAATGGGCAGTTTCATATATCATTAGTAAGGACTATAAATTGGGAT